>RXON01001650.1:0-107617 GCA_009667805.1 Leptobrachium leishanense
GTTTACAGGTGCATTCTGTATATAGTCACTGTATTACATGTTTACAGGCGCATTCTGTATATAGTCACTATGTTACATGTTTACAGGTGCATTCTGTATATAGTCATTGTGTTACATGTTTACAGGTGCATTCTATATATAGTCACTATGTTACATGTTTACAGGTGCATTCTGTATCGAGGTATGTTAATATGGAACTCTTGAGTGACTTAAGACTGGGGGAAGATTTGATGGTGTCTGGGAGGTTATTCCATAATTGTGGTGCTCTGTAGGAAAATGAGGATAGAGCCACTTGCTTTTTGTATTGTGGTATTGCAAGTAAGGTGCTGGTCCTGGATCGGAGGTTATAGGATGAGGGAGCTGCTGAGGGAAGCTGCCTATTCAGGTAGGGTGGCAGCTTCCCAGAAAAGCTCTTAAACACCAGGTTGGAAAGGTGAAGGGTGCGTCTAGATTCCAGCGATGACCAGTTTAGCTCTTTTAACATGTCACAATGGTGGGTCATGTAGTTACATTGTAGCACAAAGCGACAGAATGAGTTATACAATGTAGTAAGTTTCTGAAGGTGTGTTTGGGGGGTGGCTGCATACACTACATCTCCGTATTCAATAGCCGGCATAAGCATTTGCTGTACAATCTGCTTTCTTACCGCGGGGCTCAGGCAGGATTTGTTTCTGTACAGGGCACCTAGTTTGGGGTAAAGTTTAGATGAGAGTTTTTCGATGTGGGGCCAAAAGATAGATTTGGGTCTAACCACATACCTAGATATTTGAGAGAAGTGACTGTGGTCAGCGTGCCATTTGATTTTGTCCCAACACATAGATGGGGTGTTTGCAATTTGTGTAGTTTAGGTTTTGTTCCAAAGAGCATCGTTACAGTTTTGTCAGTATTTAGAAAAAGTTCGTTATCTTTGATCCACTTTTCTACCTCTGTGAATTGTTCTTGCAGCACGGCTTCCAGCTGCGGGAGATTTGCTTTGCTGGTATAGGTTACAGTGTCGTCTTCGTACATGTGTACAGTCGAGGCTTTGCTGGTACAGGTTGCGGTGGCGTCTGTGTACATGTGTACAGTTGAGGCTTTGCTGGTATAGGTTAAGGTGGCGTCTGCGTACATGTATACAGTTGAGGCTTTGCTGGTATAGATTATGGTGTCGTCTGCGTACATGTGTACAGTTGAGGCTTTGCTGGTATAGGTTACAGTGTCGTCTGCATACATATGTACAGTTGAGGCTTTGCAGACATTGGGCAGATCATTTATGAATATTGTGAATAGCAGGGGGCCGAGTATCGAGCCTTGGGGTACACCGCATGTGACTGGGAGGGGGAGGGAGGAGCTGCCAGAAATGGACACATATTGTGACTGATCAGACACATATGATTGAAACAGGTTAACGTGTGATCACCAATACAGGAGTTTTTAAGTTTTTCTAACAAGATGCCATGGTCTACCGTGTCAAAGGCCTTGGCAAAATCAAGGAAGATGCTCCAGTTAGGTTTCCTTGTTCCATGCCCGCTTGGATATCAGTACAAACTATTTAAAGGGCAGTTGTGGTTGAATGATTTGGACTGAAGCCGGATTGATCTGGGGTTAAAAAAAAAACAAAAACAGTACGCTTGAATGATTGAAAAGGGAAACGCTGTTTGCAAAGAAACTATTGAGCGAAAATGTCTGAAATTTACATAAAATCCAATGAATGATAATAAAAAGGGCCGTTAAAGAAAAAACCTCTAAATAAAAAAAAATCTAAGTTTTCTTGGGCAAAAAAAATCCCCAAAAATGCTTTAACCACTTCAATGCGGAGGACGCGCTGAGCGCGTCCTCCACATTACCGCTGGTATGCGGAGGACGCGCTGAGCGCGTCCTCCCATTGGGGTCAGCGTTCGGCCGGGTTCCGGCGATCGCTGGCCCCTCCGGTGCGGGCTGACATCCTCGATGTCAGCCGCGCATCCGGAACCGCAGCCGCTGGAATTAGGTGTCATCGCGGCAGCGCGATGACACCTAATTCAGGCGCCCCCCCCCGCATGTGCGGAGGAGGCGCCTGAAAGGGAGGGGGGGGGTCCTTCGGACCTCTCTCCCTCCCGATCGGCGGCGTTGCGGGGGTTAACCCAGGCACCATTTGGAAGGGCACAGCCTGCCCTTCCAAATGGTGCCTGGCATTAACCCCTGGGGAGCTGGATCGCGAATCGGCGCTGAAAAGCGCCGGTTCGCGATCCTTTCCCGGAGCTGGCCGACATCTTGGATGTCGGCCAAGCCTCTGGGAACTCCCCCTGAGGACTGGCGTCATCGTGCATAGCACGATGACGCCAGTCCTGGACTTAACCCCTAACTGCCACCAACGGTGGAGATAGGAGTTCCAATGAACTCCCTATCTCCCGATCCGTGGCAGCTAGGGGTTAAAGTTTGGTATTGTTGGATCGGCCAGAGCATGGCCGTTCCAACGATACCAAACACTACTGTGAACAATTTTGTCAAAAAAAAAAATGAAAAATAACAATAAAAAAAAATTAAAAAAAAAAAAAAACACTTGTGTTTTATTTTTTTTGGTTTGTTAATGCAGCAATATTGTTCCCATTTCAATTATAATGTGAACAATGATGCTGCACTAACGATTTTTGTATGCAGTGCGTTTGTTAAAAATCGCGTAATTTTCCCCCAAAAAAAATGTAACGAGACCCCATCTCTAATTTTTTTAACAAGCGCACCCCATACAAAATATAACCGCAATTGCTCGCATGTTAAAATGTGAAGAAAAAACACTTTACACATTGTAAATTATTGAAAATACATATTTTATTGCATTTTGTTATAATATACAGACATGACATAACGTATACATATAATAATGACATATTATGAATCTGCCGAGTCTGACGGAAAGAACGATATATAATATGTCTGGGTCATATACTAAAATAAGCCTTCAAAACACGTTTAAACATGATGAGCAAAACCGGTAAAAATGACCTCAGCACAGAGGCGGGAAAAGCCTCAGCAGCGAAAGGGTTAAAGATCCTAAAAAATCTCTAAATAAAGAGACTCTTTACTGCAGAATTTTATAATAGATGGTTTATTAGATATTGAATTAAAACGGGAATATTTTTAACATTGAAGCCTATGGGATTCGCCTGAATAAACCTGCCGAATGAAGCCACCGAATGGCAGGGCATTAGGGGAACCTTTCACTGCTGGTTTGTGTTCTATGAATAGATGAAGCATTGCTTCTCTATGGGGATTTCACTGCCCTCGAACAGGCACCGAACAGGTACCGTATGTGCAGGCAATTCACCAACATTTGGCGAAGTGCCTCCTCTCTGAATAGCCGAATGGCCAGGAAAGGTAACCGTACCCAGGAGCGTCATAACGTGGGCGCAAGGGGGGGGTGCAGCCCCTAAGGGTGGGTGTCTCACCCTGCGCCACGTGTTCGCTCCCTGCGAGTGTCCGAAGCTATGCAGCTTCGGCGCTCGCCTGGGGGAAACACGTCACCAGCCGAGTTCTCGCGAGATTGGGGCTGGTCACGTGGCTCCCCCAGGCGAGCGCCGAAGCTGCATAGCTTCGGACACTCAGAGGGAGGAGAACACACGGCACAGGAGGTGAGCTGGGGGCATTATCCATGAGCTGGGGGCATATCCATGAGCTGGGGGCAGTAACATGAGCTGGGGGCATATCCATGAGCTGGGGGCATATCCATGAGCTGGGGCAATACCCATGAGCTGGGGCAGTATCCATGAGCTGGGGGCATTTCCATGAGCTGGGGCAGTATATCCATGAGCTGGGGGCATTATCCATGAGCTGGGGCATTATCCATGAGCTGGGGGCATTATCCATGAGCTGGGGCATTATCCATGAGCTGGGGGCATTATCCATGTGCTGGGGCAGTATATCCATGAGCTGGGGGCATTATCCATGTGCTGGGGCAGTATATCCATGAGCTGGGGCATTATCCATGAGCTGGGGCAATATCCATGAGCTGGGGCAATATCCATGAGCTGGGGGCATTATCCATGAGCTCGGGGGAATTATCCATGAGCTGGGGCATTATCCATGAGCTGGGGGCATTATCCATGAGCTGGGGGCATTATCCATGAGCTGGGGCAATATCCATGAGCTGGGGCGTATCCATGAGCTGGGGGCAGTATCAATGAGAGGAGCTGGGGGCATAACCATGAGAGGAGCTGGGGCAGTATATCCATGAGAGGAGCTGGGGCAAAATCCATGAGAGCTGCTGCGGCAATATCCATGAGAGCTGCTGCGGCATATCCATGAGAGCTCCTGGGGCATATCCACGAGAGCTGGGGCATATCCATGAGCACTGGGGCATATCCATTTGTGCTGGGGGCAGTATCCATGTGTGCTTGGGACAGTATCCATGTGTGCTGGGGGCATATCCATGAGAGCTGGGGCAATATCCATGTGTGAGCTGGTCTGGGGCAATATATCCATATGTGAGCTGAGGCGCAATATATCCATATGTGAGCTGGGGCAATATATATCCATGGGTGAGCTGCTGGGGGCAATATATCCAGAGCTGCTGGGGGCGATATATCCAGAGCTGCTGGGGGCAATATATATCCATGTGTGCTTTCACTGCCTTCGAACAGGCATCGTACTTGCTGGCAGTTGGCAAAAATTTGTGTGAGCATATGAGAGAGCTCCACAGCAATAAACCTCACAGTAATGTGCGCTGTGTGTATGAACATTCAGTGTTATATGGGAGTACGGATTTAGGAGTAGTTAAAAAAAAAATCCGTAAAACTTGGGGGGGGGGGGTGACACCATAAGTTACCGCACCGGGTGACACCAACCCTAGTGACGCCACTGACCGTACCCTGAATTTCACTGTTCCATTACATTTTCACCAGCAATTCGGATCTCTTTGAATAACCCCTATAGTGGAATCCCAGGTGACCTGCCTTGATTTCCTTCCTGCACCATATGAATTATACATGTTGCAGGGCAGCACTTTTCCTGTGCTCTCCCTCTGCATGGAATAGTAACAGGAAAACATGTGTTCAGGAAAACATGGCCGAGCTGGTAACTCTAGTTCCTATTGGTCACACGCAGTATAAAGCTCGTGCAGGCATCCAATCATATGCTTCCTGTTAGGCTGGGGTCAGACCGGCGCACTTTTAACGTGCGTTCTGGCGCACATAATTACGGCCGCACTAGCAGCAAATGACGGGCAATGACGGCCAATATACGAAGTACGGTCGCACAAAAGTCCGGCCGTGCAACGCAAGTGGAAAATGAACGCATTTTTTTGAGAACGCTGAACCGCTAGTACTGACGTACAGAGTGCGCAGCTGCGGCATAGCGGTGTGTGTGCGTGATTAGGAGATGTCAGACACTGCTAATGTCCAGCCTACATAACGTCCAGACGCAAAAAGAGTTTTATTGACGATCCGAAAGAAATCACGCACGAAAAATGCGCATCGTATGACCGTTTTCGCGCATTCCGTGAAAAAAATACGTCAATTCGTTCGGACGCACTTTTTTACGTTCGCGGGGAAAAATGCTTTCGTTTGACCCTAGCCTAAAATCTGATATTTATTATTGGGTTATTCACAGAGCCCCGGCATTCTAATGGCGTGTGACCGCGCGCTCATACCCTGCAAACTTCCCGAGCGTGCGGTGAATTCAGCATCGCACGCAGGTCTCCCAAGTGCAAGAAAACCCACCGAACGCAACTGAAAACCCACTGCAAAACCACCAAATCGACCTGAAAACCCTCCGCAAACCTGCCGAATCGAAAACCCGTGCAAAACCGCCAAATCGAACCGAAATCCCACCGCTAAATCGAACCGAAAACCCGTGCAAAACCGCCAAATCAAACCGAAAAAACCCCTGCAAAATCTCCAAATCGAACCAGAAACCTGCTGCAAAACCACCGAATCTAACCAAAAACACGCTGCAAAACCGCCGAATTGAACCGAAAACCCGCCGTAAAACCACCAAAAAAAATAACGGATCAATTCGAAAAGGCAGATGAGCTGCCAAACACAGAACAACCGCCGAAAAAAAACGACAAGCCGAGGAATTGTGTAAAAAATAAATAAAAAAAATACTGAACAAAAATGCCTAAAAATGACATAAAATCCTATCAGGGTTATTCAGAGAGAGGTGAAAAGCAGGAGAATGACTGGAGAACTGAAAATTCTACGTTAAAACAGCCAATTCGGAAAGTGAGATAAATGGGAGAATTTTTCTGGTTTGGCTATTTTGACCTAGAATTTTCACTTCTCCAGTCATTTTCCTGAGTTTCACCGCTCTCTGAATAGCCCTATATAAATGAAAATATAAAAATGCCATAAAAACATAAATGGAGAAAAAATTCAACAAAAAATTTTTGAAAAATGCAGATTTCCCCATATTTTTTTCGGTTTACATATGATCCCGCCTCTCTCTCGTGGCTGGGAGCAGCGTGAGGATATGTAATTGCTTAGAAAGCATCTCTTGGGTTCATTAGGTCGGACCCGCCTGACCCCGAGGTGCTGTGACGCGGCCGGTGAGCTAAAAATTTAACGGCCATTCAAGTAAAGTAAAACCTCTTATTGTGTTTTGTTTCACCCGGAGCTACAGGAATAAAAGGTGTGTGTGTAAGTGTCAGTGTGTGCGTATGTCAGTGTGTGCGTGTGTCAGTGCAGCGGCGTGCAAAGGCAGGGCGGTGGCCCCAGGCATCAACTTCAGGGCTGCATCCAAGCGCCCCCCCCAATTGCCCCCCTGAGAAGATATTGCCGGCGGCCACGTGCTTTTCCCTCCGAGTGGCCGCCTGCATGAATATCTGCCACTCGCCTGGAGTTCTATACACCAGCCAGCCGTGATCTCGAACTCCGCGATCGAGAGATCGTGGCTGGCTGGTGTATAGAACCCCAGGCGAGCGGCAGAGCTTTATGCTGGCAGCCGCTCGTAGGAGGGGAAAGCACGTGGCTGCCGGCAACATCTTCTCGGGGAGAGCAGACCAGACAGGAGGTGTGAGCTGGGGGCAATATATCCATGTGTGAGTTGGGGCCAATATACCCATGTGAGCTGGGGCACTATATCCATGTGTGAGCTGGGGGCAAATATACCCATGCGATCTGGGGGCAAATATATCCATGTGAGCTGGGGGCAAATATATCCATGTGAGCTAGGGGCAAATATATCCATGTGAGCTAGGGGCAAATATATCCATGTGAGCTGGGGCCAAATATACCTATGTGAGCTGGGGGCAATATATCCATGTGAGTTGGGGGCAAATATATCCATGTGAGCTGCCTCGGGGCAATATATATCCATGTGAGCTGGGGGCAAATATATCCATGTTAGCTGGTGGCAATATATCCATGTGAGCTGGGGGCAAATATATCCATGTGAGCTGGGGAAAATATATCCATACGTGAGCTGGGGGCAATATATCCATGTGAGCTGGGGCAAATATATCCATGTGAGCTAGGGGGCAAATATATCCATGTGAGCTGGGGGCAAATATATCCATGTGAGCTGGGGGCAAATATATCCATGTGAGCTGGGGCAAATATATCCATGTGAGCTGGGGCAAATGTACCCATGTGAGCTGGGGCAAATGTACCCATGTGAGCTAGGGCAATATATCCATGTGAGCTGGGGCAAATAATCCATGTGAGCTGGGGGAAAATATATCCATGTGAGCTGCCTGGGGGCAATATATATCCATGTGAGCTGGGGGCAAATACGTATATCCATATGAGCTGGGGTAAATACATCCATGTGAGCTGGGGGCAAATATATCCATGTGAGCTGGGGCAAATATATCCATGTGAGCTGGGGCAAATATACCCATGTGAGCTGGGGGCAAATGTACCCATGTGAGCTAGGGCAATATATCCATGTGAGCTGGGGGCAAATAATCCATGTGAGCTGGGGGAAAATATATCCATGTGAGCTGCCTGGGGGCAATATATATCCATGTGAGCTGGGGCAAATACGTATATCCATATGAGCTGGGGTAAATACATCCATGTGAGCTGGGGGCAAATATATCCATGTGAGCTGGGGCAAATATACCCATGTGAGCTGGGGCAAATATACCCATGTGAGCTGGGGCAAATGTACCCATGTGAGCTGGGGCAAATGTACCCATGTGAGCTGGGGCAAATATACCCATGTGAGCTGGGGCAAATGTACCCATGTGAGCTGGGGCAATATATCCATGTGAGCTGGGGCAAATAATCCATGTGAGCTGGGGCAAATATGTATATCCATATGAGCTGGGGCAAATACATCCATGTGAGCTGGGGGCAAATATATCCATGTGAGCTGGGGCAAATAATCCATGTGAGCTGGGGGAAAATATATCCATGTGAGCTGCCTGGGGCAATATATATCCATGTGAGCTGGGGCAAATATATCCATGTTAGCTGGTGGCAATATATCCATGTGAGCTGGGGGCAAATATATCCATGTGAGCTGGGGGCAAATATATCCATACGTGAGCTGGGGAAAATATATCCATACGTGAGCTGGGGAAAATATATCCATACGTGAGCTGGGGGCAATATATCCATGTGAGCTGGGGCAAATATATCCATGTGAGCTAGGGGGCAAATATATCCATGTGAGCTGCGGGCAAATATATCCATGTGAGCTGGGGCAAATATATCCATGTGTGCTGGGGCAAATATACCCATGTGAGCTGGGGCAAATGTACCCATGTGAGCTAGGGCAATATATCCATGTGAGCTGGGGGCAAATAATCCATGTGAGCTGGGGGAAAATATATCCATGTGAGCTGCCTGGGGGCAATATATATCCATGTGAGCTGGGGCAAATACGTATATCCATATGAGCTGGGGTAAATATATCCATGTGAGCTGGGGCAAATACGTATATCCATATGAGCTGGGGTAAATACATCCATGTGAGCTGGGGGCAAATATATCCATGTGAACTGGGGCAAATATATCCATACGTGAGCTGGGGGCAATATATCCATGTGAGCTGGGGCAAATATATCCATGTGAGCTGGGGCAAATATATCCATGTGAGCTGGGGCAAATATACCCATGTGAGCTGGGGCAAATGTACCCATGTGAGCTGGGGCAAATGTACCCATGTGAGCTGGGGCAAATATACCCATGTGAGCTGGGGCAAATGTACCCATGTGAGCTGGGGCAAATAATCCATGTGAGCTGGGGGAAAATATATCCATGTGAGCTGCCTGGGGCAATATATATCCATGTGAGCTGGGGGCAAATATATCCATGTGAGCTGGGGCAAATACATATATCCATATGAGCTGGGGCAAATACATCCATGTGAGCTGGGGGAAAATATATCCATGTGAGCTGGGGCAAATATGTATATCCATATGAGCTGGGGCAAATACATCCATGTGAGCTGGGGGCAAATATATCCATGTGAGCTGGGGGCAAATACATCCATGTGAGCTAGGGGCAAATATATCCATGTGAGCTAGGGGCAAATATACCCATGTGTGAGCTGGGGGCAATATATACCCATGTGTGAGCTGGGGGCAAATATATACATGTGAGCTGGGGGCAATACAGCTGGCTGGGTGGAGTAGCGACAACATCACTGCTCTGCGTGGAGAGAGCCTGTGGAGTCATGGGTTCGATCCCAGCGACCCCAGTAAGTGTCCTTGGGCAAGACACCTAACGGTACATACTCGCCACCCAGGACATACTCAAAAACGAGAGAAATCTCAATGTATCCTTCCTGGTAAAATCCTTTCTCAAAACAAAATATATACCCATGTGTGAGCTGCGGCAAAAATATCCATGTGAGCTGGGGCAAATATATTCCATGTGAGCTGGGGGCAAATATACCCATGTGAGCTGGGGGCAATATATCCATGTGAGCTGGAGGCAATATATCCATGTGAGCTGGAGGCAATATATCCATGTGAGCTGGAGGCAATATATCCATGTGTGAGCTGGAGGCAATATATCCATGTGTGAGCTGGGGCAATATTTCCATCTGTGAGCTGGAGGCAATATATCCATGTGTGAGCTGCTGGGACAATATACATCCATGTGTGAGCTGCTGGGACAATATATCCATGTGTTAGCTGCTGGGACAATATATCCATGTGTGAGCTGCTGGGCAATATATCCATTGGTGAGCTGCTGGGGCAATATATTAATGTAAGCTGGTCTGGGGCAATATATATCCATGTGTGAGCTGCTGGGGGTAATAATATCCATGTGTGGCCTGCTGAGGCAATATATCCATGTATGAGCTGCTGGGGCAATATATCCATGTGTGAGCTGCTGGGGCAATATATTAATGTTAGCTGCTGGAGCAATATATCCATGTGTGAGCTGCTGAGGGGCAATAATATCCATGTGTGAGCTGCTGGGGCAATATATCCATGTATGAGCTGCTGAGGGGCAATAATATCCATGTGTGAGCTGCTGGGGCAATATATCCATGTGTGAGCTGCTGAGGGGCAATAATATCCATGTGTGAGCTGCTGGGGCAATATATCCATGTATGAGCTGCTGGGTCAATATATCCATGTGTGAGCTGCTGGGGCAATATTGTTACCGGAATCCACTTGGTTCACTCACGACGAGGCCGGACCGGACACGAGCAAGGATTGTCTGGACACGAGTCTCTTCAGGAAAGGCAAACTTTATTGTGACGTCACAGAAGATGCTCAGACAGGATTGAATCGCAAAGACTGAGCCCCGAGTTCACCCCGACAAGGGGTCTTATACCCCCGAATACATAATTAGGTACATCCCATTTAGCCCACCTCCCGGTGACACTATCCCACCCCACGTGGGTTAATACCTCCCTTAGTCTAATACAAAGACATTCCATTAAATTGGCCATAAATTGGCAAACTTCATGTTAGTTTCAACAGATCATGATTAGTTACTACATCCAGTCCAGGCTGTGCTCTCCTCCCTAGCGCCTGTGCTCATTAGTTGCGGGTAGCACCTGGTCTATCTTCTATGCTTCCCTTTGTCTTGCTGGGGCCTCTGTGACCTTGATGTATCCACTTCTCATTCTATCCCTTCGTGCCAGGAACAGCCTCGATCTTTCTCAGGTTTTAATTGCTTTTCTGCTAATCTAACACATTTCTAAATTTCTACGTATGCCTCATTCTAGTTTCAGCTAAAACCTACCTAGTTATTTTCAAGTGAACCAATATTCTGAACAAGATGGCCGCCTGGCTTATAATGGCGGCCAGCTTCCAGCCTGATTCCACTTCAATATATCCATGTGTGAGCTGCTGGGGGCAATAATATCCATGTGTGAGCTGCTGGGGCAATATATTAGTGTGAGCTGGAAGGGGGGCACCCTGGGCCCATGGTATGGAAAGGGTTTGCAGGGCTTTTCTCACATGTCTTACTAATAGATCTTGTACTTGATTTGGGGGGGCATGCAATCAAAGGGTTGGCCCCAGGCATCAAAAGCCCTCTGCACGCCACTGAATATATGGGTGTCACTGCTCTGTGTGGGAGATAATTAATTATATGGGGGTCACTGTCTGCTCTGTGTGGGAGATAATTAATTATATGGGGGTCACTGTCTGCTCTGTAGCTATAGGCTATTATATTAAGCCCATCTGTTTGCAGCTGTAACGTTAGCTGAACCTGCAAACACAAACAAAGCATACCTATCCAGGCTGTATTGTACATGAAAGCGGCACTTTTCGATTCGATATTTGATTTGAGTTTGAATCTTAACAGCCGATTCGATTCGTGCTTCGATTTGAGCGAAAATGAATGATTCGCAGGGCCCTATGCCTAAGATATTTAAGGAGGTTTGTGCCTTCCATTTTACCCGATATTTATGTTGTGTCTATTATTTTGCCACGTTCTGCAATGCTGATTTCTCAATCCTTTGCAATTGTAAACTTAAAATACAGATTTTGCTATTTTTTGGGCTATTAGACAAAGCACATGGTCAAACTGGTTTGATCCGGTTCTATAGGTTTTGGAAGGGGGAGGTGCTTACACAGTAATTTTTGCATAGAATGTTTTTTCTTTGTTGCTAGAAAAGCCTTTTCTTTGTGAAATTTGAGTCTTTTTGCTATTTTTAGGGTTTACGGGATTTTTTTAACATAGTTTAAATCTATTTGAATGGTTTATTGCTGGTTTTCAAGGGATCACAGATATTTTAAGGTATTTACAGCATTTTGAATGGTTTACTGCTGAGTAAAGTTGCGTTTGGTAGATTCATCCTTCAGTGCTGAGAGGTTCGGTAGCTTGTTGTGGGATCGATTTATTGGTAGCTTTGTGAAACTCAAAACACCAGCCGGATTTTTTCTTTTTCCTTCTCTATTGGATATGTAGGATTCTACCACTGTTGGTTATTTGTTTCTTTCCATTATACTTGATTACAGAGTGAGATCTATCAAGTGATGATACAATGGAGCATTGTGTTTAAACCTGCTCTTAGTTTATTTGATTCCCCCAAGTGACAAATACTTTTCAACGGCTGCTTGTGTTTACTTCCGAAAATACATTGAAAAACATGGCGGCCGTATGAGTTACCTAAACCAGGGAGTATTGAAGGGGATTATCTGGTTTATGGTTTTATGAATGTAATTCCAATAAAAGAAAGAGTTTGATCATTCAGTCATTGATTTCGGCAATTAACCCTTTCGCTGCTGAGGCTTTTCACACCTCTGTGCTGAGGTCATATTTACCGGTTTTGAAGGCTTATTTTAGTATATGACCCAGACATATTATATATCGTTCTCTCCGTCAGACTCGGTAGATTCATAATATGTCATTATTATATGTATACGTCATGTCCTGTCTGTATATTATAAAAAAAAATGCAATAAAATATGAATTTTCAATAATTTACAGCGTGTAAAGTGTTTTTTTTTCAGATTTTAACATGCGATCGTTTGCGGTTATATTTTGTATGGGGTGCGCTTGTTAAAAAAATTAGAGATGGGGTCTCGTTACATTTCTTTTGGGGAAAATTACGTGATTTTTAACAAACGCACCGCATACAAAAATCGTTAGTGCAGCATCATTGTTCACATTATAATTGAAATGGGAACAATATTGCTGCATTAACAAACCAAAAAAAATAAAAAAAAAATGTTTTTTTTTATAATTTTTTTTAAAATCTATTTTTATTTTTAATTTTTATTTTTTTTAAAAAACTTTTTTCACTTTCGTGTTTGGTATCGTTGGAACGGCCATGCTCTGGCCGATCCAACCATACCAAACTTTAACCCCTAGCTGCCACGGATCGGGAGATAGGGAGTTCCAATGAACTCCCTATCTCCACCGTTGGTGGCAGTTAGGGGTTAACTCTAGGACTGGCGTCATCGTGCTACGCACGATGACGCCAGTCCTCAGGGGGAGTTCCAGGAGGCTTGGCCGACATCCAAGATGTCGGCCAGCTCCGGGAAAGGATCACGAACCGGCGCTTTTCAGCGCCGATTCGCGATCCAGCTCCCCAGGGGTTAATGCCAGGCACCATTTGGAAGGGCAGGCTGTGCCCTTCCAAATGGTGCCTGGGTTAACCCCCGCAACGCCGCCGATCGGGAGGGAGAGAGGTCCGAAGGACCTCCCCCCACCCTTTCAGGCGCCTCCTCCGCACATGCGGGGGGGGCGCCTGAATTAGGTGTCATCGCGCTGCCGCGATGACACCTAATTTCATCGGCGGCGGTTCCGGATGCTGGGCTGACATCGAGGATGTCAGCCCGCACCGGGGGGGCCAGCGATCGGCCGGAACCCGGCCGAACGCTGACCCCAAAGGGAGGACGCACTCAGCGCGTCCTCCGCACAGTGGGAGCCATGTGGAGGACGCGCTCAGCGCGTCCTCCGCATGGAAGTGGTTAAGGGTTTGTCAGATTTGGTGACGGAGTTAAGGACAGATAACAATGCACTGAAAAGCAGAATGGAGGAGGCCTTAGACACACGAGATTGCTTTACGTTAGCAGCGTTAAGTACATCCACCACCATTAAACAACTAGAAAAACAGGTAAAGGAACTGGAGGAGCAGAGAGAGACATATGGGGACAAAATCCTAGAACTACAGGATATGGTGATGGAGTATAAAAATAAAATGAAAGAACACATCATCCACCTATGTAGAAAAATCCGGGCTGCAAAATCAGGAATCGGTTCAAACATTGAAGCAGAGCTCTAAGGATTCTTTCTGTCTCCCCGTTGCCGATGTAATTTACGCCCCACAAGCCCCAGTAACTATAACCAAGACTTTTCATGTAACAAACAATTCCACTGGGTTTTCTAAGCAAACACAGCCCATCTCAAGGGTAGATAAGGAACTTTTTAAAAAATGGTGGGGTTCCATGCCTGTTAATAACTTTAACAATTTCACACATTGGTTTCAGAGAGGGGCAGAGAGGGCCAGAAAGGGCCTTAGAGGGCCAGAGAGAGCCAGAGAGAGCCAGAGAGGGGCAGAGAGGGCCTTAGAGGGTCAGAGAGAGCCAGAGAGGGCCTTAGAGGGCCAGAGAGAGCCAGAGAGGGGCCAGAGAGACCCAGAGAGGGGCAGAGAGGGCCAAAGTGGGGCAGAAAGGGGCAGAGAGGGCCAGAGAGAGCCAGGGAGAGGCAGAGAGGGTCATAGAGGGGTAGGGAGTGGCAGGGAGAGGCAGAGAGGGCCAGAAAAGAAAGACTTGATATGGAGGAATGGACAGAGTTATTGGAAGATGCTTTGGGCCCTGTGAAAAGCAAGTTGTGGGGGTTTAATACTAATGTATGAAGTCAGACGGAACGAATTGCAGCAACTAACTT
This sequence comes from Leptobrachium leishanense, assembly GCA_009667805.1. Taxonomy (NCBI): domain Eukaryota; kingdom Metazoa; phylum Chordata; class Amphibia; order Anura; family Megophryidae; genus Leptobrachium; species Leptobrachium leishanense. The sequence continues at coordinate 14,706 of RXON01001650.1, forward strand.
CTACCTCCTCAGTTTTGAAAAAGAAATGTCTAACATTACTATGAGGCCAACTGATGGTCCTCGAGAGGCGGCTCAACGTATATTGTTTTGACATTCTCTGCGCCGACCACAGCAGCCAATGCCGCATGAGTCACCGGAGCATAGAACTAGAGTGCTGGAAGCCCTTCCCAATGAGTGCCAAGACTTTGTCAAGCTGTTTGATCCGATGCCTTCAAACATAGAATTGGTTATACAGAGCAAAAAAATGGTGGTTTGATCGTTATGGAGACAGGGTGTTTGTGTTTCTGCATTGAGGACATTCATGGAAAGATCCGGTAAGTAGGGATGAGCCGAACATGTCTGAGTTCGGGTTCGTACCCGAACCCGAACATTCCAAATGTTCGAGTCCGAATCCGAACTCAATACAAGTCAATGGGGCTGAAAATTCGGTTTTTAGAGTGGCCTCCAAGAGGGCATATATTCTAGATATTTGCCATAAAAGGTGTATGGGGGTCCGGGTAGTGCCCTGTGGGACAGGAAACAAGGACAAAAAGTAAGAAAAAAACCAGTTTTTAACCACTGGCTGCTATGGAAGCGCTCAGCAAGTCCAGCCAAGTGGTTCTCCTGTGCTATGGACGCGCTGTGCGCGTCCATGCACAGGAGGCAGCAATCCGCCGGACTCCGGCGGATTGCTGCGCCCCCCCGGTGCGGGCTGACATCTTGGATGTCAGCCCAGCACTCAGGACCCTGGCGGAGCAATTAGATGTCATCGCGGCGACGCAATGACATCTAATTCAGGCGCCCCCCCGCATGTACATAGGAGGCACCTCTCTCCCTCCCGATCGCCGGGGGCCAGGGGGTTAATACAGGCACTGTTTGGAAGGGCACAGCCTGCCCTTCCAAACGGTGGCTGTGATTAACCCCTGGGGAGCCGGATCACGAATTGGCGCTGAAAAGCGCCGGATCGTGATCCTCTCCTGGAGCTGGCCGACATCTTGGATGTCGGCCAAGCCTCCAGGAACTCCCCCTGAGGACTGGCGTCATCGTGCATAGCACGATACGATAACGCCAGTCCTGGAGTTAACCCCTAGCTGCCACCAATGGTGGAGATAGGGGGTTCCAATGAACCCACTATCTCCACCATTGGTGGCAGCTAGGGGTTAATATTTGATATCGTTGGATCGGCCAGAGCATGGCCTTTCCAAGGATACCAAACATGAAAATGAAAAATGGTTTTAAAAAATAAATAAAAAACAAAAAAATAAAAATATTTAACATTGTTTTGTTAATGCAGCAATATTGTTCCCATTTCAATTAGAATGTGCACAATAATGCTGCACTAACGATTTTTGTATGCGGTGCGTTTGTTAACCACTTCAATGCGGAGGACGCGCTCAGCGCGTCCTCCGCATTACCGCTGGTGTGCTGAGGACGCGCTGAGCGCGTCCTCCCATTGGGGTCGGCGTTCGCCGGTTCCGGCCGATCGCTGGCCCCCCCGGTGCGGGCTGACATCCTCAATGTCAGCCCGGCATCCGGACCACAGCCGCCGGAATTAGGTGTCATCGCGTAGCACGATGACGCCAGTCCTGGACTTAACCCCTAACTGCCACCAACGGTGGAGATAGGGAGTTCCAATGAACTCCCTATCTCCCGATCCGTGGCAGTTAGGGGTTAATGTTTGGTATGGTTGGATCGGCCAGAGCATGGCCGTTCCAACGATACCAAACATGAAAGTGAAAAAAGTTTTTTAAAAAAAATTAAAATTAAAAATAAAAATATATTAAAAAAAATTATAAAAAAAGAAAAACTTTTTTTTGGTTCGTTAATGCAGCAATATTGTTCCCATTTCAATTATAATGTGAACAATGATGCTGCACTAACGATTTTTGTATGCGGTGCGTTTGCTAAAAATCGCGTAATTTTCCCCAAAAAAAAATGTAACGAGACCCCATCTCTAATTTTTTTAACAAGCGCACCCCATACAAAATATAACCGCAATTGCTCGCATGTTAAAATGTGAAAAAAAACACTTTACACGTTGTAAATTATTGAAAATACATATTTTATTGCATTTTTTGTTATAATATACAGACCTGACATAACGTATACATAGAATAATGACATATTATGAATCTGCCAGAAAGAACGATATATAATATGTCTGGGTCATATATCAAAATATGGCTACAAAACGCGGTTAAACATAATGAGCGAAAGCGGTAAAAATGACCTCAGCACAGAGGTGTGAAAAGCCTCAGCAGCGAAAGGGTTAAAAGGACAGAGAGTTTTCCATGAAATAAGGGTTAAAAATAAAAACGAAAAATTCCTTCAAATATCGTGCCTAGGAGGTCCCCATAACCTTCCCGTGAAGTGGCGGATTTCTAGGATGTATAGAAACACTTGAAAACAAAAAAATGACGTTGTGGACTAAAAAAAATAAAAATGCATCAGTCAAGCGGCCCTGGCCTTCACCACTATTCCTCTGATCATCCGCAGCCTCAGAAGCACGGGTGTTATCATCACTTGGTAACCTACCAGTGCCTGGAAAGGTGTTACACAAGTGTCACTTTAGAGCGTCAAGTTTTTTCATCCTGTGCTCCCTCTGTGCAGGCAGGATGAGCTCTGCAACGTTACCCTTGTATCGTGGATCAAGAAGATTTGCCAACCAGTAATGATCCCTCTCCTTGATAGCACGAATCCTGGGGTCCTTTAGCAGGCTTTGCATCATAAGGGAGCCCATGCAGCGTAGGTTGGAGGTGGCATTAGCTTCCGAGTCTTCCTGGTCAATGAGGATGACCGTATCGTGCACTTCCTCTTCCCAGCCACGCACTAGTCCTTGTGTTTCTGGGCACACGAAACCCTCCCTTGAGGAATCCCCACCTTCAAGGCCCCCACTACTTAAATATTCTGCCTCCTCCTCCTCATCCTCCTCCTGTCTGATCTGAGTAGGACCCGCTGGAATGCTGTCTACGGAAAGACTGGGGCCATGAGAGCTAGGGAAGGCCTCCTCTTCCTCCCGCTGCTCTGCCTCTAGAGCCACATCTATAATTTTCCGCAGAGTGCGCTCCAGCAGGAACACTAAAGGAATTGTGTCACTGATGCATGCACTGTCCCTGCTCACCATCCTCGTTGCCTCCTCAAATGGTGACCGTACAGTGCATGCATCCTTGATCATCAGCCACTGCGGGGGGAGGAAACCAAGTTGACCTGAACCTGTCCTTGTGCCATACTCACACAGGTAGAAACATAGAAAAATGTCGGCAGATAAGAACCTTTCGGCCCATCTAGTCTGCCCAATTACATGGATACTTTACCTGGATTTATCTTTTGTTTAGGATAGCCTTATGCCTATCCCATGCCTGCTTAAATTCAATTACTGTTTTGGCCTCTACCACTTCTACTGGAAGGCTGTTCCATGTATCCACCACCCTCTCAGTAAAATAATGCTTCCTGATGTTACTTTATTTTACTAAGAGGGTGGTGGATACATGGAACAGCCTTCCAGTAGAAGTGGTAGAGGTCAAAACAGTAATTGAATTTAAGCAAGCATGGGAATTTAAGCAAGCAAGGTACTCGTTGATGGCCCTCTGCTGCTTGTGCAGATGCTGCAGCATTGCTAATGTCGAGTTCCACCTGGTGGGCATGTCACAGATCAGACGGTTTGTGGGAAGGTGGAATTCTCTTTGAATTTCTGCCAGGCGAACGCTTGCTGGGAATGACCGTCTGAAGTGGCTGCAGACTTTTCTGGCCTGGCTGAGAAGCTCTGGCAGCCCTGGGTACTTAGTTAGGAAACGCTGTACCACTAGATTTAGGACGTGTGCTAGGCATGGTACAGAGGATTCCTCTGTTCGATCAGGCACCCAGGTGGAGTCAGTGACCTCATCATCAATGTCATCTTCACCCCCTATCTCCTCGTCATAGGAGCCAACTTGGCAGTATGTTGCAGCTGCTGGGGCAACATGAGTGCCAGTTATTTGTGTGTCACTGGCACCCCCTTCCTCTAGGTTGATTATACTTCCTTCCTCAACCTCAGAGATTGAATCAGAACACTGTAGTTGCTGCGCAATCTCAAGCAGCATGTCACTGTCATTGTAGTCAAACAATTCAGCTGACTCCTCTGTGTGTGATAGCGAGGCTACGGCAGGAGTAGCTGTGGACATGGAGGCTGCATTAGATGCTTTGGCAGCTGAGGTGGACTGTAAAGCACTACAAGCCTGGCTGGCAGAGGATGAGGAGGATGAGGATGGCCTGGTTAGCCAATCCACCAAATCCTCAGTATGTTGCTGCTGCTTAAGACGGCCAGCACCAGTTAGAAAGGACAAGTGTGCCCCTGCAGAGGATGCACCACGTTCACCACGACCAGAGGCACAGCCTCCCGACACAGGGGCTGCTTGCCCTCTTATCTGTGTCTGGGAGTGTCTGCCTGTCCTTTTTGTTCTTTCAGACATAGTGATATATAGATTAAATATATACAGAACTCTGATTCAACTCTGGTATAAAGAGTAAAGATTTAAAGAACTCTGGTATAACTCAGTGAGACACACTGATAGCTGGCAGCCAGTGACAAGACACAGATTACAATTCCCTCCTATAAATCAGTGTGACCCCGATGGGTGGCAGTGAGAAGCCACAGATTACAAGTCTCAGAAACCTCCTATAAATCAGTGTGACCCCCTGATGGGTGGCAGTGAGAAGCCACAGATTACAATTCGCATAAATCTGATAGAAGTATGTGGGACCCCCTGATGGGTGGCAGTGACAAGACACAGATTACAAATCTCAGAAACTTCAATTAGTAATTGAATTTAAGCAAGCATGGGATAGGCATAAGGCTATCCTAAACAAAAGATAAATCCAGGTAAAGTATCCATGTAATTGGGCGACTAGATGGGCCGAAAGGTTCTTATCTGCCCACATTTTTCTATGTTTCTATGTTTCCTAAAATCAGTGAGACCTCCTGATGGGTGGCAGCCAGTTTGAACACATGGATTATAACAATTCCCAAATATTTTGTAGAAATTAGTGAGCCCCAAAATACTTGCTGGCAGTGACAAGAGACAGATCACCTCAATTCCCAGATATTTAGTAAAAATTAGTGACCCCCCAAAATACTGCGTGGCACTGGCTGTGTGACAAGACACAGATCACCTCAATTCACAAATGTTTTGTAGACATTTGTGACCCCCAAAAATACTTGCTGGCAGTGACAAGACACAGAAGATCACCTCAATTCCCAGATATTTGGTAGAAATGAGACCCCCCCAGTAGCGTGGCAGACCGGCAGTAAGCACACACAACAATCTCCTATGAAATCTCCTCTCAAATGCGTGCAGAAGCGCTGCGTGGAAACCTTATATAGTGTGCTGCGGGACTTAGCTCTGTGAGACCATGATTGGGCAAAATTTGCCCAATCAGGACTCTGAGCCGTGATTGGCATAGTGTTGAACCTGTCTTGCACCAGACCTGTGGTCAGGTGCAAGGCTGTAGCCAATTACGAGCTTCAGGCCAGTGGGAAAATGCATTGTGATGCATTGTGGCCGAACACCCGATGTTCGGAGTTCGCGAGAAGGCCGAACAGGTTAAGTTCGGTTCGAACTCCGAACCGTCCGAACCAAAGAGCTCATCCCTACCGGTAAGGGAACAGAAGAAAATTGGAGAAAGAGTAGAAGAAAACAACATAGATGGAGAGATAATGATAAAGAACTCTGGGGTGGAGACAATAAGTCAAGGGGGAGAAGTGACAATAATTGCAGAAGAAATGAGAATAATAATGGGTTTCTGGATAATAATTTGCGATGGAAAGAATGGGGAGATCACTGGATGATCCAAGCGCAAACAGACAAATAATAGACGTTGGGACAGTGAGAACTGGAGAAGAAGAGAAAATACAGAATATTGGGAATTAAAGAGAGACGGAGAGAATCAGGATGAGCTCAAAGAATTGAGGGAGCGCGTAGAATCAGGAGAGGAGGAAAGAAAACAGTCAGGACATGTCGGTCACTTCTGTTCGGTCATTGTAAATAAGACTTACAAAATTACATAGTTTTGTATGTCTTAGCTAAGAATGTCTCATGTTTCTTAGGTTTGGGGACATTCTTAGCTCGGATTTATTTACTTTCTGCTAATTAACATGAGTTTTTTTCTTATCGTTGAATCTGTGTAAATGATGATGTTGTTTTTTTTAGATAAAGAATGAAGAGCCGAGATCTTGAGATCCTCGCACCCCCTACCCTAATAATAACCTGGTCATTTTTCCAGGATATCAGGACCAGCTGCCGAATGACAGATTCCATAAAATTATTATTTTTTTAATCCCATAGTGACGACGGAACAAGTTCCTGTCACCATAAATTATATAGAACAAGAAGAAGAAGATATCGCAGTCATTTTGTTTTATTGCTTCTTCTTTGCATTTTTATATTTTTTGTTTTTAAAATAAGCAGCATTTTGATGTGCTCACATACACACACACACACACCGCACAAACCACACACACCACACACACACACACCACACAAACCACCTACACCACACACTGCACAAACCACACGCACACACACCGCACAAACCACACACACCACCTACACCACACATTGCACAAACCACACGCACACACCACACAAACCACACACACCACACAAGCACCTACACCACACACCCCACATAAACCAAACCACGTACACCACACACACACACACAACCTACACCACATAAACCACACACACCACATAAACCAAACCACGTACACCACACACACACACAACCTACACCACATAAACCACACACACCACATACATACACCACACAAACCACACACACCACATACACACACACCACATACACACACCAGACAAACCACACACACCATACCACACACACACACACACACACCACATACATACACCACACACACACCACATACATACACCACACACACACCACATACACACACCACACACGCACACACACACCACACACACACCACACACGCACACACCACACAAACCAAACCACATAAACCAAACCACACAAACCAAACCACATACACCAGATAAACCAAAACACATAAACCACAAACACCACACACACACACCACACAAACCATACACCAGATAAACCAAACCACATAAACCACAAACACCACACACACACACCAAACCATACACCAGATAAACCAAACCACATACACCACACAAACCACACACACCAAACCACATAAACCACATACACCACACACATACACAAACCAAACCATACACCACACACACCACATAAACCGCAAACTCACCACACACACCACACAAACCACACATACACCACACACACCACATACACCACACAAACCGCAAACTCACCACATACACCACACAAACCACACACATACACCACATAAACACCACATAAACCAAACCACATACACCACATACACCAAACCATACACACCACAAACACACACCACATAAACCAAACACCACACAAACCAAACCACATACACCACACAAACCACACACACCACATAAACCAAACCACATAAACCGCAAACACCACACACACACACCACACAAACCACATACACCAGATAAACCAAACCACATACACCACATACACCAAACCACATAAACCACAAACACCACACACCACATAAACCACATCACATACACCACACACATACACCCCACACCACATACATACACCACACACACCACACAAACCACATAAACCGCAAACTCACCACACACACACAAACCACACACATACACCACACAAACCAAACCACATACACCACACACACCACATAAACCAAACCACATACACCACACAAACCACACACATACACCAAACACCACACACACCACAAACCGCAAACTCACCACATACACCACACAAATCACACACATACACCACACACACCACAAACCGCAAACTCACCACATACACCACACAAACCACACACATACACCACACAAACCAAATACACAAACCACATACACCACATAAACCAAACCAAACCACATAAACCATACACCAAACCATACACACCACAAACACACACCACATAAACCAAACACCACACAAACCAAACCACACACACCACATACACCAAACCACATACACCACACACACCACATACACCAAACCACATACACCACACACACCACATAAACCAAACCATACACCACACACACCACATAAACCAAACCACATACACCACACACACCACACACACCACACAAACCACACACACCACACAAACTCACCACACACCACACAAACTCACCACACACATACACCACACAAAACCACATACACTACACAAACCACATACACCACATAAACCAAACCACACAAACCACATACACCACATAAACCAAACCACATAAACCACACACACCACATAAACCAAACCACATAAACCACACACACCACATAAACCAAACCACATAAACCACACACACCACATAAACCAAACCACATACACCACATACACCACATAAACCAAACCACACCACATAAACCACACAAACCAAACCACATAAACCGCACACACCACACACACAAACCACATAAACCGCACACACCACATAAACCAAACCACATACACTACCCAAACCACATACACCACATAAACCAAACCACATAAACCACACACACACACCACACAAACCACATACACCAAACCACATAACACACCACATACACCAAACCACCACATACACCTAACGACACATACACCACATACACCAAACCACATAAATCACATACACCAAACCACATAACACACCACATAAACCAAACCACACCACATAAACCAAACCACATAACACACCACATACACCAAACCACATAATCCACATACACCAAACGACACATACACCACATACACCAAACCACATAAACCACGTAAACCACATACACCAAACGACACATACACCACATAAACCAAACCACATAAACCACATACACCAAACCACATACACCAAACACACACACACACACACACCACATAAACCATACACCAAACCACATATACACCACATACACCAAACCACATAAACCATACACCAAACCACATACACCAAACCACATACACCAAACCACATAAACCATACACCAAACCACATAAACCAGATACACCAAACCATAAACTACATACACCACATAAACCAAACCAGATACACCAAACACACACCACATAAACCAAACCACATACACCACACAAACCACATAAACCACACAAACCAAACCACATATACCACACACACACACACACCACATAAACCACACACACACCACATAAACCAAACCACATAAACCACATACACCAAACGACACATAAACCAAACCACATACACCACACACACCACACCACATAAACCATACACACCGCAAACACACCACATACACCGCAAACACACCACATACACCACACAAACCACACACACCACACAAACCACATACACCAAACAACATAAACCACATACACCGCACACACACCACATAAACCAAACCACATAAACCACATACACCTATTAGATGTTTTTCCTTTTTAAGGATATTTAATTATTTTGCAGACAGTGGATTTATTTACTTTACAATTTGCGTAATATTTTACACACTGGGGGAAAAATTGCAATATTTTCTTACCGCTAATGGTATACACATAACGGAGAACATGCAGGGAAGACTGAAGAACTCCGGTCCCTTTACATTGCAAGATCATGAATACATATTGTATTACTGTCAGGGTTATTCAAAGAGATCCGAATTGTGGATGAAAGGTAACGGAACAGTGAAAATCAGCGTTCGGTTACCTTTCCTGGCCATTCGGCTATTCAGAGTGCAGGCAGTTCGCCAAATCCTGGCGAAGTGCCTGCACATACAGTGCCTGTTCGGTGCCTGTTCGAGGGCAGTGAAATCCCCATAGAGAAGCAATGCTTCGTCTATTCAGAGAACACAAACCAGCAGTGAAAAGTTGCCGAATTGCTCTGCTGTTCAGTGGTTTCATTCGACAGGTTTATACGGGCGAATCCCATAGGCTTCAATGTTAAAAATATTCCCGTTTTAATCCAATATCTAATAAACTGTTTATTATTTTAATCCGCAGCAAAAAGTCTCTTTATTTACTGATTTTTTTTAGGACCTTTTAGGCATTTTTTTTTGCAAACATTTTTTTTCCCGTTTAAATTTTTTAAATAGTTTTTTCAGTAACTTCCCTTTTTATTATCATTCATTGGATTTTATATGTAAATTCCAGATATTTTCGCTCAGTAGTTCCTTTGCAAACAGTGTTTCACTTTTCAAACATTCAAGCGTACGGGGTTTTTTTTCACTCCATTCGTCTGCGGTGTCGGGTTTTTCCGGTGGCTGCTCTGCGCTGTGATCGGCTCCTGCTCCAATTTCTCCGGCGGGTTAATCCAGATGTTTTTGTGGGTTTCGGTGTGCATTCGCCCTCGTTTTGCGGTGAGTTTTCGGTAGGTTTGCGGCGGCTTTTCCCTGCATTACAACGGCCCTGTGGTGCTTGCTGAATACACCGCAGGGTTGCCGAAATGCGATCACCAAATCGAACCGAATTGAAGAGAATGAAAAGTCACCAAACGTGCAATGACTTTTCAATTCTCCTTGAATAACCCTGTAAGTTTAGGAGTGACTTGTGCGGCTGTGGGAAAAGACCCAGTGATAATGTGTTCAATCCTCTATAAGGGGTGAGGTGAGTGTTGGGATTGAACAATTAGTCTCTTCCACAACTGAAACATAGATCAGACACCACAACTAAACAGAGACGCTTGGAAGACGATTTGCTGTTTTAAGATGACAGCGAAGAAACAAAGACCTGCCCTGTGACCGTGACCTGCCAGAAGACATTGACCTGTCGGGAGACAATGACCTGCCAAGGCTTGTGTTTCAGGTGCTTATATTGTATTGGACAGAGTGAACAGAGGTGGTGGCATCTAAAGAAATAAGTGCACACCATAACATTGCATACATGGTGCCACGATCACTACGCGCGCTGCCGCGAAAGATGCCGGGTTAAGCCACTCACTATCCGTCTATCCTAGACCCAGATAATGACTCCGTAGACCACAATCCCCACGCGCTTGCTTACTTATCCGTCCCCGCACACTTTCTCTCGCAAAAGTTATGTAGAGCGGGATACAATGGTCCCAGGAGTGTAACGCAGTACTAGTCTTCTCTTGGATTGGGTAGTGACTACGTCTCCCACAATCCCTGGGCTCACTTTCCTATTCTATTAGTTACGCTGCCACCAGTCCTCATGGACACTACGCGTGTCGCAGCGAGAGACGCAGGGCTAAGCAGCCGCGCTGTCTGTCTATCCTAGACCCACATAGTGACTGCGTAGGCAACAATCCCAGCTTGCTTACCCAACCGTCCCCAGCGACCAAAACTCACAATTTCGTAGCTACTCGAGCTTAAAACAACAAGCAATAGTCTTCAGTTAGTGTGGATCTCAGCCAGAAGCAGAAATTTTAAATAATATAAATTATTTGATGATATAGAATCTGCAGTGCCACCAAAAAAGATGGATATGATAAATCAATTAATTACACATTACACACAAACAGCAAAGAAATAAAAGGGATGATAAGCAGATCCTAGTTACTTACAATATCGCTGCCATGATCAGCCATAGGGAGGTTCTATTAGGAGCTGGCAATATTCCCTCAATTCTCGCAGACCTCGATTGATTGAGGGGGCGCTGCCGCCGTGATGAGTTGGGTTTCCATTCAGACGATCCCTGGGGAAACCTCTTCTCCGGTCCACGGATGCTCTGTTGCCGCATGGAAATCGGCCAGCTCACCAGCTTCCAGGCCGTCTCGGTTTTGCTCACCAAGCCATTTCTGGATCTCAGGTGGGGTAGCTGCACGAACTGCTCCTAGACATATCAGCTCTTCCAAGCATCCAAGGTGTCAACCTTCAGCCCCCTGACCCATGACAATTAGGGGTAGAGTCAGGTGACTCAAGACTGCAGAATTCTCTCTCCGCGGCCCACTTCTGCAAGGACCTGAACCTTTTGCAATATACCTAAGGTTAAGGTTATACCGTCTCTGCAATGCGGCTTTAATCGGCCTTCATAGTCTGGCTCGGTGATCTCAGCGCTGGTAACTCTGCAAAGGCTGAGCGCTGGACCTTTTAGTCCAGGAGTGAGGTACCTGGCCCATCTACTCCTTGGGCAGCTGGTACTGTCGACAAGTCGTTTCTAAACTTCGCCTGAAGGAACACATGGTCCCCATCTTTGTCCAGAGTGGAAAGTTTCTCAGCATGAGTCTGGGCCGTAGAGAGTCTCTGCAGCGCCCGCCAGGGCAGGAGATAATTGCGCTCTGCCTGCCTGTGCCAGAGCGAGCTGATGTGCCCGTTCAGCTTGGCGCTCTGCCTGCTTCTCGCTCACCCGCAGCCCTGCGCTCCGCAGCTTCCCACTCAGCTTGGCGCTCTGCCGCTTCTCTCTCTCTTTCTCGGCTCTGTACTCCTCTCGCTCTTGGTACTGCAGGATGAGTTGAAGCCACATCTGAGAGTCCGTGGAGTCCACATGTTTTAAAACAGTCTGCAAGTAAACATCCAGGGCAGTATCACCCTTGGGCGAAGTACTGGACACTGTCCTTTCCACTGGGTTAAGCATGGTCCCCTGTTCTGCTGCATTCTGGGCTGCTCGCCGTGCCTCATAATCCTCGAGGGCTTGCAACAGTTCATCTTTACTCTTTTCCTTCGTCACAATATTTTTTTGTTTATACAATTGTTCCAGCGCCTTTTTCGATGGTTGTTGCGACATTCTCACTCCGGTCAAATAAAAGATAGAAAAGAAAAACAAATAAGGGGAAGGGAACTGCTGTGTTTTGTGTAAATTCGAATAAATGCACTGAGTTCTGCTCTGGAAATTGGAAAACCAATTTCTTTAGTATCTGGATCTATGTTGCTTCACAGATCCAAATACTAACCTGATATCCCACCGCTTGCCAGCACTAGCAGTTGTCACGACAACTACGCGCGCTGCTGCGAAAGACGCCGGGTTAATCCGCTCACTATCTGCGTAGTCCACAATCCCTGCGTGCTTGCTTCCCTATCCATCCCCGCACACTTTCTCTCGCAACAGGTACGTAGAGCGCGATACAATGGTCCCAGGAGTGTAACGCAGTACTAGTTTTCTCTTGAATCGGGTAGTGACTACTGTCACGGAATGGACCTGAGCGCTCCTTCCAGCGAGCCGCGTGACTAAAAACTCAAGACAGTTTTAAAGATCATTTTTTCCTTTTATATTTCGGTTGTGCGTTTAAGTGTAAGGACATTTTATTTCATGTCTAGATGTGGTTTTACTGGTGTGGTTTTTATTAGAGTGTGATGTATTAACATGTATCCTGTATTGTATGAGGGCATTTAAGTCTGGACATGTCGGAGAGCATTCAAGTCGGGACATGTCTGAGGGCATTCAAGTCTGGACATGTCTTTGTGTTGTGTGTATAAAAGGATCTGCCCAAACCTTTTAATAAATCAGTTTCTGTTTTGAAGTCATACAGCTTCGTCTGGTGAGTTCTTCCAGGGAATATCACATTGCACCTAGAAGGCACTCAGCGGCCTTCCACATCACGTCTATCCCAGGAAAAGGAGTCTCAAGTCAGCCCAGCAGCCACCTCCACACCAACAAGAGGTCGGTAGATCAGGCTGCTCGAGACGCCGAGTGCCGAGCCACTCGGTAGTCGGGCTGGATGCCATCAAGGGGGTCAGATAGGAGCAGGACCGCAGGCGGACACTCCATCCCATCACAACTACGTCTCCCACAATCCCTGGGCTCACTTTCCTATTCTATTAGTTATGCTGCCACCAGTCCTCATGGACACTACGCACGTCGCAGCGAGAGACGCAGGGCTAAGCAACCGCGCTGTCTACCCTAGACCCACACAGTGACTGCGTAGACAACAATCCCAGCTTGCTTACCCAACCGTCCCCAGAGACCGCAACTCACAATTTCGTAGCTACTCGAGCTTAAAACAGCAAGCAATAGTCGTCTCTTCAGTTAGCGTGGATCTCAGCCAGAAGCAGAAACTTAAATAAGTTATATTTATTTATTATATAGAATCACAGTGCATTGGTACAAAAAGATGGATATGATAAATCAATTAATTACACATTACACACAAACAGCAAAGAAATAAAAAGGGAGATAACAGCAGATCCTAGGTACTTACAATAAACGCTAGACGATCAGCCATAGGGAGGTTCTATTAGGAGCTGGCAATATTCCCTCAATTCTTGATTCAGAATATATATAGGGCTGCCTTTTTTCTAAGTCCAGCCTCCTAGCTGGCAGAGCCTTTGCCTACAATCCCCAGAATTACCCTCTCCTGAGCACGCTCAGTACGCTTCGTCATTAATCTGAATTCCCTGGTCCATCAATCATCTCCCAGAGACCACCTCCAGTGATCCAAGGATGTGATTGCTTCTTTGATATGTGGTTGGGGTGCCGCTCCGGCTGTGTCTTCTCCCTGCCAAAGGGTGTTATCTTTAATTCACATCTGTGATGACTTCAGAGAAAATTGTCCACGGACCTGTTTAATTGCTTCCTTCCAGTAGGCTGGAAATGCAGACATTGATTTCTGGGGCCAGCTGCGCCAAATGGCCTGGTATCTATAGATAGCCATAGATATAAATATGCCTATAGAATACATATCGCGGTAGATATACAGGTCTAATCTGTCACATTTCCCATCTCTAATCTGCTACACATGGACTTTGCCAGTGAATACAATCCCTTTTCCATTGTTCTCAAGTTCTGTGAAGACCAGTCAAGATGACGTCACATGCATTTCAGGACTTAAGCCTGAGACACAGTGAGCGCGATGCGCCGTGCGGCGCCTGTAAGCGGCACTGTGCAGCAAGACGCGCTCATGTGGACAGGTTGTTCCCCCTCCCTCGCTCAGGCCACGTCACGATGCGGCACTGAGCGAAGGGAGTTGGTAAAATCCAACTTTCCCCTCGGCACCGAGGGGAGGGGCAGGACCTACAGCACACGGCGCTTGCACCGTGTGCTGTAGATCCCTCCCACCTACTATCGTGTCACTCCACCGGGGGCGGAGCTTAGCGGCAGCAGACTTACGCCTCTCTGACAGTCGGCTGAGCTGCCGACTCTGGCTCAGCCAAAGCCAACCAGCCTGCCTCCCTGCCTAGCGACTAGAGGGTCTGATCTGAGGTCTACATTATGTGGGCATGATCTATGTGGGCATTATCTGGTCTGAGGTCTATGTGGGCATTATCTGGTCTGTGGGCATTATCTGGTCTGAGGTCTATATGTGGGCATTATCTGGTTTGAGGTCTATATATGTGGGCATTATCTGGTCTGAGGCCTATATATGTGGGCATTATCTGCTCTGAGGTCTCTATGTGGGCATTATCTGCTCTGAGGTCTATGTAGGCATTATCTGTCTGAGGCCTATATATGTGGGTATTATCTGGTCTGAGGTCTCTATGTGGGCATTATCTGGTCTGTGGGCATTATCTGGTCTGAGGTCTCTGTGGGCATTATCTGGTCTGAGGTCTCTATGTGGGCATTATCTGCTCTGAGGTCTATGTGGGAATTATCTGATCTGAGGTCTATATATGTGGGCATTATCTGGTCTGAGGTCTCTATGTGGGCATTATCTGGTCTGAGGTCTATGTGGGAATTATCTGGTCTGAGGTCTATGTGGGAATTATCTGGTCTGAGGTCTATGTGGGCATTATCTGCCCTGAGGTTTCTATATGTGGGCATTATCTGGTCTGAGGTCTCTGTGGGCATTATCTGATCAGAGGTCTCTGAGGGCATTATCTGGTCCAAGGTCTCTATGTGGGCATTATCTGCTCTGAGGTCTATGTGGGCATTATCTGCCCTGAGGTTTCTATATGTGGGCATTATCTGCCCTGAGGTTTCTATATGTGGGCATTATCTGGTCTGAGGTCTCTATGTGGGCATTATCTGGTCTGAGGTTTCTATGTGGGCATTATCTGCTCTGAGGTCTATGTGGGCATTATCTGCCCTGAGGTTTCTATATGTGGGCATTATCTGGTCTGAGGTCTCTGTGGGCATTATCTGGTCAGAGGTCTCTGAGGGCATTATCTGGTCCAAGGTCTCTATGTGGGCATTATCTGCCCTGAGGTCTATGTGTGTGATGCCCCGCGCCGCGGTCGGACCGCGGCCGCCATGTTGGGACGCCTGGCAGACTCACCTGAGGTCCCTCGTGGCGCGTCGCTCCCTGGTTCCGGCCTGCAGCTCGAGGGAGGAGATCCAAGATGCGTCCCACGCCGTCTCCGCTATCCAGCTGAGCGGAGGTCGGGCGCGCATGCGCGATCGTCCATCCTGGAACATGAAAACTCAGGTACTCTGGCGCCCTCTGCTGGTCAAGTTAAGGTACTGCATTCCACCTGCACTGAAGATCCTCGCATACCACCAATTAATCTGCCAAGCACTCAGGTATCTCAATTCCACCTGCGAGTCCCAGGTGAACGGTGTTCGTATGATTCCCTGAACCCTATTTAAACCTGCCGCTTTCTCCAGCTCACTAACCAGGTTATACTGTGGTTCCACCACGTTACCCAGTGGTTCCCTTCGTGCTACGCTAAGGACATCCTGACTTCCGTTTCCTGCTTCCAAGGTGCCTGTCCTGCTTTCGCCCTGCTTCCAAGGTGCCAGTCCGACTTCCGTTCCTGCTTCCAAGGTGCCAGTCCTGCTTTCGCCCTGCTTCCAAGGTGCCAGTCCTGCTTTCGCCCTGCTTCCAAGGTGCCAGTCCGACTTCCGTTCCTGCTTCCAAGGTGCCTGTCCTGCTTTCGCCCTGCTTCCAAGGTGCCAGTCCGACTTCCGTTCCTGCTTCCAAGGTGCCTGTCCTGCTTTCGCCCTGCTTCCAAGGTGCCAGTCCTGCTTCCGTTCCTGCTTCCAAAGTGCAAGTCCTGCTTCTGTTCCGGTGCCACGGTACCAGCTTTACTTCCATTCCAAACTTGCCATCACAGTGCCCGTTCCATTCCCAGGCTTGTCTCCACGACATCAGTACCGGACCCTGTCCTCAAATCCCTACGACTTTCCGTTCTGGACTTTTATTTCTGCCAAAGAAACTTGCATTACGTTTGTTCTGGACTTATATTTTGTTTCCTTCAGTAAAGCTCTATTAGTTATATTCCTTCTGGTCTCCTCTTTCGGCTTGCTATTGGGGTCCATACACCCAACACCACACAGGGGTTCAAGCCTCTGTCCTTACAATGTGGGCATTATCTTCCCTGAGGTTTCTATATGTGGGCATTATCTGGTCTGAGGTCTATATATGTGGGCATTATCTGGTCCAAGGTCTCTATGTGGGCATTATCTGCTCTGAGGTCTATGTGGACATTATCTGCCCTGAGGTCTATGTGGGCATTATCTGCCCTGAGGTTTCTATATGTGGGCATTATCTGGTCTGAGGTCTCGATATGTGGGCATTATCTGGTCTGAGGTCTATGTGGGCATTATCTGGTCTGAGGTCTCTGTGGGCATTATCTGGTCTGAGGTCTATATGTGGGCATTATCTGGTCTGAGGTCTCTATGTGGGCATTATCTGGTCTGAGGTCTATGTGGGAATTATCTGATCTGAGGTCTATATATGTGGGCATTATCTGGTCTGAGGTCTCTATGTGGGCATTATCTGGTCTGAGGTCTATGTGGGAATTATCTGGTCTGAGGTCTATGTGGGAATTATCTGGTCTGAGGTTTCTATATGTGGGCATTATCTGGTCTGAGGTCTCTGTGGGCATTATCTGGTCAGAGGTCTCTGAGGGCATTATCTGGTCCAAGGTCTCTATGTGGGCATTATCTGCTCTGAGGTCTATGTGGGCATTATCTGCCCTGAGGTTTCTATATGTGGGCATTATCTGGTCTGAGGTCTCTATGTGGGCATTATCTGGTCTGAGGTTTCTATGTGGGCATTATCTGCTCTGAGGTCTATGTGGGCATTATCTGCCCTGAGGTTTCTATATGTGGGCATTATCTGGTCTGAGGTCTCTGTGGGCATTATCTGGTCAGAGGTCTCTGAGGGCATTATCTGGTCCAAGGTCTCTATGTGGGCATTATCTGCTCTGAGGTCTATGTGGACATTATCTGCCCTGAGGTCTATGTGGGCATTATCTGCCCTGAGGTTTCTATATGTGGGCATTATCTGGTCTGAGGTCTCTATGTGGGCATTATCTGGTCTGAGGTCTCTATGTGGGCATTATCTGCTCTGAGGTCTATGTGGGCATTATCTGCCCTGAGGTCTATGTGGGCATTGTCTGCCCTGAGGTCTATGTGGGCATTATCTGCCCTGAGGTTTCTATATGTGGGCATTATCTGGTCTGAGGTCTCTATGTGGGCATTATCTGGTCTGAGGTCTATGTGGGAATTATCTGCCCTGAGGTTTCTATATGTGGGCATTATCTGGTCTGAGGTCTCTGTGGGCATTATCTGGTCTGAGGTCTCTGAGGGCATTATCTGGTCAGAGGTCTCTGAGGGCATTATCTGGTCCGAGGTCTCTATGTGGCATTATCTGTTCTGTGGACATTATCTGGTCTGAGGTCTATGTGGGCATTATCTGGTCTGAGGGCTCTATGTGGGCATAATCTGGTCTGAGGTCTCTATGTGGCATTATCTGGTCTGTGGGCATTATCTGGTCTGAGGTCTATGTGGGCATTATCTGGTCTGAGGGCTCTATGTGGGCATATTTTGGTCTGAGGTCTATATGTGGGCATTAGCTGGTCTGAGGTCTCTGAGGGCATTATCTGGTCTGGGGTCTCTATGTGGGCATTATCTGGTCTGAGGTTATATATGTGGGCATTATCTGGTCTGAGGTCTCTTTGTGGGCATTATCTGGACTGAGGTCTCTATGAGGGCATTATCTGGACTTATGTCTCTATATGTGGGCATTATCTGGTCTGAAGTCTCTATATGTGGTCATTATCTGGTCTAAGGTATATATATATGAAAGCATTATCTGGTCTGAGGTCTATATATGAGGACATTATCTGGTCTGAGGTCTATATATGTGGGCATTATCTGGTCTGAGGTCTATATATGTGGGCATTATCTGGTCTGAGGTCTCCATGTGGCATTATCTGGTCTGAGGTCTATGTGGGAATTATCTGATCTGAGGTCTATGTGGGAATTATCTGGTCTGAGGTCTATATATGTGGGCATTATCTGGTCTGAGGTCTCTATGTGGGCATTATCTGGTCTGAGGTCTATGTGGGAATTATCTGATCTGAGGTCTATATATGTGGGCATTATCTGGTCTGAGGTCTCTATGTGGGCATTATCTGCCCTGAGGTTTCTATATGTGGGCATTATCTGGTCTGAGGTCTCTGTGGGCATTATCTGATCAGAGGTCTCTGAGGGCATTATCTGGTCCAAGGTCTCTATGTGGGCATTATCTGCTCTGAGGTCTATGTGGGCATTATCTGCCCTGAGGTTTCTATATGTGGGCATTATCTGCCCTGAGGTTTCTATATGTGGGCATTATCTGCCCTGAGGTTTCTATATGTGGGCATTATCTGCCCTGAGGTTTCTATATGTGGGCATTATCTGGTCTGAGGTCTCTATGTGGGCATTATCTGGTCTGAGGTTTCTATGTGGGCATTATCTGCTCTGAGGTCTATGTGGGCATTATCTGCCCTGAGGTTTCTATATGTGGGCATTATCTGGTCTGAGGTCTCTGTGGGCATTATCTGGTCAGAGGTCTCTGAGGGCATTATCTGGTCCAAGGTCTCTATGTGGGCATTATCTGCTCTGAGGTCTATGTGGGCATTATCTGCCCTGAGGTCTATGTGTGTGATGCCCCGCGCCGCGGTCGGACCGCGGCCGCCATGTTGGGACGCCTGGCAGACTCACCTGAGGTCCCTCGTGGCGCGTCGCTCCCTGGTTCCGGCCTGCAGCTCGAGGGAGGAGATCCAAGATGCGTCCCACGCCGTCTCCGCTATCCAGCTGAGCGGAGGTCGGGCGCGCATGCGCGATCGTCCATCCTGGAACATGAAAACTCAGGTACTCTGGCGCCCTCTGCTGGTCAAGTTAAGGTACTGCATTCCACCTGCACTGAAGATCCTCGCATACCACCAATTAATCTGCCAAGCACTCAGGTATCTCAATTCCACCTGCGAGTCCCAGGTGAACGGTGTTCGTATGATTCCCTGAACCCTATTTAAACCTGCCGCTTTCTCCAGCTCACTAACCAGGTTATACTGTGGTTCCACCACGTTACCCAGTGGTTCCCTTCGTGCTACGCTAAGGACATCCTGACTTCCGTTTCCTGCTTCCAAGGTGCCTGTCCTGCTTTCGCCCTGCTTCCAAGGTGCCAGTCCGACTTCCGTTCCTGCTTCCAAGGTGCCAGTCCTGCTTTCGCCCTGCTTCCAAGGTGCCAGTCCTGCTTTCGCCCTGCTTCCAAGGTGCCAGTCCGACTTCCGTTCCTGCTTCCAAGGTGCCTGTCCTGCTTTCGCCCTGCTTCCAAGGTGCCAGTCCGACTTCCGTTCCTGCTTCCAAGGTGCCTGTCCTGCTTTCGCCCTGCTTCCAAGGTGCCAGTCCTGCTTCCGTTCCTGCTTCCAAAGTGCAAGTCCTGCTTCTGTTCCGGTTGCCACGGTACCAGCTTTACTTCCATTCCAAACTTGCCATCACAGTGCCCGTTCCATTCCCAGGCTTGTCTCCACGACATCAGTACCGGACCCTGTCCTCAAATCCCTACGACTTTCCGTTCTGGACTTTTATTTCTGCCAAAGAAACCTTGCATTACGTTTATTCTGGACTTTCATTTCTGCCAAAGAAGCCTTGCATTACGTGTATTCTGGACTTTATTTCCACCAAAGAAACTTGCATTACGTTTGTTCTGGACTTATATTTTGTTTCCTTCAGTAAAGCTCTATTAGTTATATTCCTTCTGGTCTCCTCTTTCGGCTTGCTATTGGCGTCCATACACCCAACACCACACAGGGGTTCAAGCCTCTGTCCTTACAATGTGGGCATTATCTGCCCTGAGGTTTCTATATGTGGGCATTATCTGGTCTGAGGTCTATATATGTGGGCATTATCTGGTCCAAGGTCTCTATGTGGGCATTATCTGCTCTGAGGTCTATGTGGACATTATCTGCCCTGAGGTCTATGTGGGCATTATCTGCCCTGAGGTTTCTATATGTGGGCATTATCTGGTCTGAGGTCTCGATATGTGGGCATTATCTGGTCTGAGGTCTATGTGGGCATTATCTGGTCTGAGGTCTCTGTGGGCATTATCTGGTCTGAGGTCTATGTGGGAATTATCTGGTCTGAGGTCTATATGTGGGCATTATCTGGTCTGAGGTCTCTATGTGGGCATTATCTGGTCTGAGGTCTATGTGGGAATTATCTGATCTGAGGTCTATATATGTGGGCATTATCTGGTCTGAGGTCTCTATGTGGGCATTATCTGGTCTGAGGTCTATGTGGGAATTATCTGGTCTGAGGTCTATGTGGGAATTATCTGGTCTGAGGTCTATGTGGGCATTATCTGCCCTGAGGTTTCTATATGTGGGCATTATCTGGTCTGAGGTCTCTGTGGGCATTATCTGGTCAGAGGTCTCTGAGGGCATTATCTGGTCCAAGGTCTCTATGTGGGCATTATCTGCTCTGAGGTCTATGTGGGCATTATCTGCCCTGAGGTTTCTATATGTGGGCATTATCTGGTCTGAGGTCTCTATGTGGGCATTATCTGGTCTGAGGTCTCGATATGTGGGCATTATCTGGTCTGAGGTCTATGTGGGCATTATCTGGTCTGTGGGCATTATCTGGTCTGAGGTCTCTGTGGGCATTATCTGGTCTGAGGTCTATGTGGGAATTATCTGGTCTGAGGTCTATGTGGGAATTATCTGGTCTAAGGTCTCTATGTGGGCATTATCTGCTCTGAGGTCTATGTGGGCATTATCTGCTCTGAGGTCTATGTGGGCATTATCTGCCCTGAGGTTTCTATATGTGGGCATTATCTGGTCTGAGGTCTCTATGTGGGCATTATCTGGTCTGAGGTTTCTATGTGGGCATTATCTGCTCTGAGGTCTATGTGGGCATTATCTGCCCTGAGGTTTCTATATGTGGGCATTATCTGGTCTGAGGCTCTGTGGGCATATTATCTCGGTCAGAGGTCTCTGAGGGCATTATCTGGTCCAAGGTCTCTATGTGGGCATTATCTGCTCTCTGAGGTCTATGTGGACATTATCTGCCCTGAGGTCTATGGGCATTATCTGCCCTGAGGTTTCTATATGTGGGCATTATCTGGTCTGAGGTCTCTATGTGGGCATTATCTGGTCTGAGGTCTCTATGTGGGCATTATCTGCTCTGAGGTCTATGTGGGCATTATCTGCCCTGAGGTCTATGTGGGCATTGTCTGCCCTGAGGTCTATGTGGGCATTATCTGCCCTGAGGTTTCTATATCTGTGGGCATTATGGTCTTCTGAGGTCTCTATGTGGGCATTATCTGGTCTGAGGTCTATGTGGAATATCTGCCCTGGCGTTTTGTCATATGTGGGCATTATCTGGTCTGAGGTCTCTGTGGGCATTATCTGGTCTGAGGTCTCTGAGGGCATTATCTGGTCGAGAGGTCTCTGAGGGCATTATCTGGTCGAGGTCTCTATGTGGCATTATCTGTTCTGTGGACATTATCTGGTCTGAGGTCTATGTGGGCATTATCTGGTCTGAGGGCTCTATGTGGGCATAATCTGGTCTGAGGTCTCTATGTGGCATTATCTGGTCTGAAGTCTCTATATGTGGTCATTATCTGGTCTAAGGTATATATATATATGAAAGCATTATCTGGTCTGAGGTCTATATATGAGGACATTATCTGGTCTGAGGTCTATATATGTGGGCATTATCTGGTCTGAGGTCTATATATGTGGGCATTATCTGGTCTGAGGTCTCCATGTGGCATTATCTGGTCTGAGGTCTATGTGGGAATTATCTGGTCTGAGGTCTATATATGTGGGAATTATCTGGTCTGAGGTCTATATATGTGGGCATTATCTGGTCTGAGGTCTCTATGTGGGCATTATCTGCTCTGAGGTCTATGTGGGCATTATCTGGCCTGAGGTCTATGAGGGCATTATCTGCCCTGAGGTCTATGTGGGCATTATCTGCCCTGAGGTTTCTATATGTGGGCATTATCTGGTCTCAGGTCTCTGTGGGCATTATCTGGTCCGAGGTCTCTATATGTGGGCATTATCTGGTCTGAGGTCTCTATGTGGCATTATCTGGTCTGTGGACATCATCTGGTCTGAGGTCTATGTGGGCATTATCTGGTCTGAGGGCTCTATGTGGGCATTATCTGGTCTGAGGTCTATACGTGGGCAATATCTGGTCTGAGGTCTTTATGTGGGCATTATCTAGTCTGAGGTCTCTTTGTGGGCATTATCTGGTCTGAGGTCTCTATATGAGGGCATTACCTGGTCTGAGGTCTCTTTGTGGGCATTATCTGGACTGAGGTCTCTATATGTGGGCATTATCTGGTCTGAGGTCTCTATATGTGAGCATTATCTGGTCTGAAGTCTCTATGAGGGCATTATCTGGTCTGAAGTCTCTATATGTGGTCATTATCTGGTCTAAGGTATATATATGAAAGCATTATCTGGTCTGTCTATATATGAGGACATTATCTGGTCTGAGGTCTATATATGTGGGCATTATCTGGTCTGAGGTCTATATATTTCTGTGGGCATGATTTGGGCTAAGGTCTCTGTATATGTATCTTGAGTGGGCATGATCTGGTCTGCATATACAGTTGTGTTCAAAATTATTCAACCCCCACTGAAATTGAGTGTTTTGGCCAGTTTGACATTGATTTTGATCATTCAGTCATCTTGCTTACAATTAAATCAAAGAGGCACGTGTAGGTCAGACAAATATAACATAACATTTATAATGAAATAACCACAAATGTCTTTTCTGTGCTCACATCATTATCAGTTTTATTCAACCCCCAAGTGACATTCAATCTTAGTACTTAGTACAACATCCTTTTACAGTTATAACAGCTTTTAAACGTGAAGCATAGCTTGACACAAGTGTCTTGCAGCGATCTACGGGTATCTTCGCCCATTCGTCATGGGCCTCCAGTTCAGTCAGATTCTTAGGCTTGCGCACTGCAACTGCTTTCTTTAAGTCCCACCAGAGGTTCTCAATCGGATTTAAGTCAGGTGACTGCGATGGCCACTCCAAAATGTTCCAGCCTTTAATCTGCAACCATGCTCTAGTGGACTTGGAGGTATGCTTGGGATCATTGTCCTGTTGAAAGGTCCAACGTCTCCCAAGCCTCAGGTTTGTGACGGACTGCATCACATGGTCATCCAATATCTCCTGGTACTGAAGAGAATTCATGGTACCTTGCACACGCTGAAGCTTCCCTGTACCTGCAGAAGCAAAACAGCCCCAAAGCATGATTGACCCCCCGCCATGCTTCACAGTAGGCAAGGTGTTCTTTTCTTCATAGGCCTTGTTCTTCCTCCTCCAAACATAGCGTTGATCCATGGGCCCAAACAGTTCTAATTTTGTTTCATCAGTCCACAGAAAACTATCCAAAACTTCTGTGGTTTGTCCACATGACTTTTGGCATACTGCAGTTGACTCTTCTTATTCTTTGGAGACAGCAAGGGGTGCGCCTGGGAGTTCTGGCATGGAGGCCTTCATTACGCAGTGTGCGCCGTATTGTCTGAGCTGAAACTTCAGCACCCACATCTGACAAATCTTTTCTCAGTTCCTCAGCAGTCACACGGGGACTTTTCTCCACTCTACGCTTCAGGTAGTGCACAGCAGTCGAAGTCAGCATCTTCTTTCGGCCACGACCAGGTAGCATTTCAACAGTGCCCTTTGCCTTGAATTTGCGAATGATGCTTCCTATGGTCTCTCTTGGTATGTTTAACATCTTTGCAATCTTCTTATAGCCATTGCCCTTCCTGTGAAGAGTAATCACCTCTTCTCTTGTCTTCCTGGACCATTCTCTTGACTTCACCATGTTTGTAACCACACCAGTAAATGTCTAGAAGGAGCTGAGTATCACAGTCATTTTAAAGCTGCCTAATTGGTGCTTATTATGCTTTATTGCTGCTCCGTGACATCCACAGGTGTTTTCAATACCTGATTGAAAACACTTGAATGAACCTCTGTTCTTCAGAGTGGTAGTCTTTAAGGGGTTGAATAATTGTGTCAATGAAGAATTCACAAAAGAAACATTTACTACTGTATTACAAAACCAATTGATGTCATTTTAGTTGCATATGGTTCTTTAAAAAGTCCTTGTAGGATTTCATTCTGAATACAATTACAAATGTCACTAAATTCCCTAAAACCCTTTACAGCATTGGGGGTTGAATCATTTTGAACACAACTGTATGTATCTGGACATGATACTAATGGATGTAATGTGTCAGCGCGGTTGCGCGGCTGATATAAGTGGTGTTTAGATCTTGCCTGTATGACATGCGCTTTGTAAATAAAGTTTTGGCATGTTGTATATTGTAATTTAAAAGTTGTTTTAAAATAAACTTGTTTTTTTTCTATGCTTTGCTTCATTTGACGAGAAATATTTCTCTAGTTTGATCTGCAGAGTATTGGATTCCTGTCCAGTGTGGAGAAAATCAAACATGATGCGGTGTAGACTGGCTGCGAGGCGGAGTGAAGCCAAGCCTGCAAAATGTTTGCTTCACTTTGCTTCGCTACGCTGTGCGTCGCTACACACTCAGTGTATCTCAGGCTTTATAAGAGAAGGCAAGTCAATGCTCTTGGCTCTCAGGAGGTACAAGCAGCAGAAACGGGGGTTTAGCAAAGGCAAACTGCAACTCGTAAAACCCCAATGAACTCAAATTCTTTGATTCTCACTGGAGAATAAATCAATTCATTTTCAGGACATTTGGCCATATCCAGCTCTAGGAACAAGCAGCAGTTTCGGTGATCCCACAGGTGTCTGACTATGGACTTAGTTGTGTCCAGATTCTATGACAATTTTAACGTCACATGAACACATTATGTTTGGGTATATTTATGGTTTTACATGAGAAATAATATTTAAAGTGGTGGAACGTGGATTTATTCTTTCCACGTGTAAATGTCTCACCCCTGGTGTCTCTTGTCCTATATATATATATTTTTTTGATGAGGTGTAGCATTAGTTCTACTTTGCAACTAAGGTCTCGCTGTTCTGTGGGATATACTTCCCTGCAGGAACTAGGTTGTTATGCTGGGAGTTTTGGAATCCGTTCAACAAAGAATAAGAAAAAGTGGGGGAATGTGGGGACATTAGACACCTCTCTCTCCTGTATATTGCATTAGCCAGGTCTCTCTGCTCTATAGCCTTCATTTACATATCACCAGACTCTTTGGTTTTAATTACAATATGCCCTTCCTTTGTAAAGACTCACCTACTCCATGATACACATGTACCTCTCTGCAGTTCATTCGCTCTTCCTGTCCTGCGGAGTGGACACTCTCCCTGTTCTCCTGATTGAGTATACACTGTGGGATGCTGCCCTCTAGGCCTATTTGTTCATATTGGCTGCTTTGGAACTCTTGTATACACAGGTGAAACTCGAAAAATTAGAATATGGAGCAAAAGTTCATTTATTTCAGTAATGCAAGTTAAAAGTAATATATGAGACTCATTAGATGCAAAGCGAGATAGTTCAAGCTGTGATTTGTCATAATTGTGATGATTCTGGTTACAGCTCATGAATTGAAAACACAAATCCACAAGCTCAAAAAATGAGAATATTGTGATGCGGTGCAATATATTCTAGGCTCAAAGTGTCCCACTCTAATCAGCTAATGAAGCCATAACACCTGCAAAGGGTTCCTGAGCCTTTAAATGGTCTCTCAGTCTGGTTCAGTAGGAATCACAATCATGGGAAAGACTACTGACCTGACAGTTGTGCAGAAAACCATCATTGACCCCTCCATAAGGAGGGAAAGCCTCAAAAGGTCATTGCAAAAGAAGTTGGATGTTCCCAAAGTGCTGTATCAAAGCACATTAATAGAAAGTTATGTGGAAGAAAGAGGTGCACAAGCAGCAGGGATGACCACAGCCTGGAGAGGATTGTCAGGAAAAGGCCATTCAAATGTGTAGGGGACTTTCACAAGGAGTGGACTGAGGCTGGAGTCAGTCCATCAAGAGCCACCACACACAGACGGGTCCTGGACATGGGCTTCAAATATCGTATTCCTCTGGTCAAGCCACTCCTGAACCAACAAACAACGTCAGAAGCGTCTTACCTGGGCTAAAGAAAAACACACCTGGTCTGTTGCTCAGTGGCGCCAAAGTCCTCTTTTCTGAGTAGAGCAACTTTTGCATCTCATTTGGAAACCAAGGAGCCAGAGTATGGAGGAAGAATGGAGAGGCACACACTGCAAGATGCTTGAAGTCCAGTGTGACGTTTCCACAGTCTGTGTTGATTTGGGGAGCCATGTCACCTGCTGGTGTTGGTCCACTGTGCTTCATTAAGTCCAGGGTCAACGCAGCCGTCTACCAGGAGATTTTGGAGCACTTCATGCTTCCTTCCACAGACGAGCTTTATGGGGATGCTGACTTCATTTTCCAGCAGGACTTGGCACCTGCCCACACTGCCAAAAGCACCAAAACCTGCTTCAATGACCGTGGGATTACTGTGCTTGATTGGCCAGCAAACTCGCCTGACCTGAACCCCATAGAGAATCTATGCCAAGAGAAAGATAAGAGACATGAGACCGAACAATGCAGAAGAGCTGAAGGCCACTATTGAAGCATCCTGGTCTTCCATAACACCTCAGCAGTGCCACAGGCTGATAGCTTCCATGCCACATTGCCGCATTGAGGCAGGAATTGCTGCAAACCAAGCGCCGAGTACATCTGCAGCTTCTACTTTTCACAGGTGCCATATTGTTCTATGTACAATCCTTGTTTTATTGATTACATGGAATATTCTCATTTTCTGAGATTGTGGATTTGGGGTTTTCATGAGCTGTAACCAGAATCATCACAATTATGACAAAGCATGGCTTGATCTATCTCACTTTGCATCTAACGAGTCTCATATATTACTTTCACCTTTTAACTTGCATTACTGAAATAAATCAACTTTTACACCATATTCTAATTTTTCGAGTTTCACCTGTATGTATATGTGATATATGTGATTTAGTGTGCAATTCGTAATAAATGTTTAATATATTGGACGAACCTGTCTTGTGCAATATATATATATTTATGTTGGATGAGTGGTAACCAACAAATATATTTTCAAGGGCTCAGCGACGATTTACCACATACAGGTGAGATAATACCTTCCATCGTTTAATAGGGGAGTTCAGTCCCTCCACATTCCATGAAACGAGCTGAAACTCTGTCTTGTGGAAGGACGTAGTTTCCGTCATGATTTACAGTGAAAAAAGGGAGTAGACGTCTTGCGTCACTAGGGAGAGATTGAGGCAATGCCTCCAGTAAAAGGGGGGGGGGGCCGTCCCAGCCGCGTACCCACACCCAACCAATCGTAATTCAATGTCACATTGCCACCTGAATCTACTTTTTCCAAACAATGTTTAAGGAACCAAATAACATATGATCAACATAACCGCGAAACAGTGAATTTCAACAATAACCAGAACACATATTCACAGACAAATCTCCATCAGCGAGAGGAGAAAAGGAACATCAATACCAGAGAGTAGAGGTAGTATTGCTCGGACAGAGGTCAGAGTCAATTTGCGACCGATCGGGCACCTCGGGTCGAGATTCGTTGAGACAGTGGTCGAGGATCAAGGTGTGATTCGGATTCAGGGAGGAGGGCTGCATCCGCCTCTTGTGGAGAATCAAAAAAATGTATAGTTCCATTATAGAACACTTGAAGACGAGCCGGATACAAGAGAGAACCTGACATTTTGCGTGACCAACTTCGTGCACATAGGGGAGAAAGCCCAGCGTTTTAATGAGACCGCAGCGGAAACATCTTGAAAAAGACACAGCGGAGAACCTTGATATTCCAGTGCCCGGAGGCGATGAAAAGCTTGAAGTAACCTAGCCTTGTCCATAAAGTTGAGAAGACGCATGATAACTGGTCTCGGGCGGCCAGTCTTTGGGTTCAAGTCCGGCCCCACCTTGTGAACCTGTTCCACAGCAACAGGGCGCAATGAATCAGCATATCCCAATTGAGATGGTAGCCAGTCAGCAGCCCAGTCCATCACCGCTTGACCTTTCACAGATTCTGGGAAGCCAATGATTGCGGTTTTCCAGGTCATCTAGCTTTTCAGTTAACCCTTGAATGATTAGGTCCTGTTTCTCAAGTTGGACCTGCAGCGGGTGAAACCCATCTTCCAGGATTGAGACACGGTCTTTGTGACAGAATGGAGTGTCCGCCTGCGGTTCTGCTCCTATCTGACCCCCTTGATGGCGTCCGGCCCGACTACCGAGTGGCTCGGCACTCGACGTCTCGAGCAGCCTGATCTACCGACCTCTTGTTGGTGTGGAGGTGGCTGCTGGGCTGACTTGAGGCTCCTTTTCCTGGGATAGACGTGATGTAGAAGGCCGCTGAGTGCCTTCTAGGTGCAATGTGATATTCCCTGAAAGAACTCACCAGACGAAGCTGTATGACTTCAATACAGAGACTGATTTATGAAGGATTTGGGCAGATCCTTTTATACACACAACACAAAGACATGTCCAGACTTGAATGCCCTCAGACATGTCCAGACTTGAATGAGACAATCGGATTTGCATACAATTGAATTTCAACACAGCCTTTCAATCCTAGCAACCAAGAAAAAATATAATACATTTAAATGCATCACACAATTTCACATCTGCATCCTAATAAAAACCCCACCAGTAAAACCACATCTAGACATGAAATAAAATGTCCATACACTTAAACGCACAACCGAAATGTAAAAGGAAAAAATGGTCTTTAAAATTGTCTGAGTTTTTAGTCACGCAGCTCGCTGGAAGGAGCGCTCAGGTCCATTCCGTGACATTTCTC
The DNA here is from genome assembly GCA_009667805.1 of Leptobrachium leishanense. NCBI lineage: Eukaryota > Metazoa > Chordata > Amphibia > Anura > Megophryidae > Leptobrachium > Leptobrachium leishanense. The sequence goes on from RXON01001650.1 coordinate 44,661, forward strand.
CCCCCAATAAAGTCCGACGGACACGGTTGGACCCACACGGGTCGACTCAGGGAAGTCGGAGCAGTCTCTGTGGCCCATAGTCTGTGGGTAGGAGGCGAGCCACCAGGCTTCTCCACTTGTCCTCGTAAACTAACCCGCTGTCCGAGGGGTGCTCCAGGCCCCAGCGCCGGGCGCCCCGTTGGGGGAGTTGGTGGCAGGTATCCCCTCCTGGGGAAGGGTTCTGTCATCGGGGAGGGGTACCGCCTGTACCACCTCCGGGGGTATCACGCACCCGGGAAAAACGCGGGCCACTTGCACGCGTCCCGAGCGCTCTGGTCAGCTGCTGGAAAAAGTAGTGGCTGTAGGAGGCCTCCGGGCCAAAGGGTTGGAACAGTGGGCAGAGTTGACAACGGCTCTACCCCGTAGCCAGCGCTTCTGCTGGAGAAAGGTCTCTGGGTGGGAGGATGGCTTCCTCCCTCTCCGGGGAAACCAAGTGCTGCGGGCAAGTCAACCCAGGGGTATCAGCCATCGGCTCCTTGGGGTAGGCGGTGGAGAGTGGGCAGAGGCCAGCGGCGCTCTGTCCCATGGCAAGCTCTTCTGCTGGGTAAGGGTCTCCTTGTGGGCGGAGGGCATCTTCCATAATGAAGGGGCCCGGGGGGTGTGGAAACAAGCACAGGGGGATCCTTGGGGGGATCCGGGGAAACAAGCAAGGGCTGCGGGCAAAGCAGTCCGGGTAGATCATCCATCTGCGCCTCGGGGCAGGCTGTAGAGGGTGGGCAGAGGCCAGCGGCGCTCTGCCCTGGGGCCAGCTCTTCTGCTGGGAAAGCGGGTGCGAGACCAAAATCCAGCGGGGTGGAAGGGGTCAGCGGCTGCAGGATAAGCAGCCTGGAGGAATCATCTTCTTGCTCCTCGGGGCAGGATGGGGCGGGTGGGCAGAGGCCAGCGGCGCTCTGCCCCGTTGCCAGCGCTTCTGCTGGGTACGGGTCGCTTTGCAGGAGGATGGCTTCTTCCATCTCCAGGGGGATCAAAGGATGCGGGCAAACCAGCCCGGGGGGGGGACATCTGTCTGCTCCTCGTGGCAGACTGTGGAGAGTGGGCAGAGGCTGCTGGGTAGGGGTCTCCTTGTGGGAGGAGGGCATCCACCATAATGAAGGAGGTCAGGGGCTGTGTGGAAACAAGCCCAGGGGGATCCTCGGGTGGGTCCGGGGAAATAATCAAGGACAGTGGGCAGAGGGCCTCGGCGCTCTGTCCGGCTGCCAGTATTTCCGTTGGGGAAATTGCCACTGGCGCCGGGTCTTCTCGGGGGAGCATGGGGTCCTCCATCTCCGGGGAAATCAAGGGCTGGGGAAAGACAAGCCCGGGGAGAACATCTGTCTGCTCCTCATGGCAGAATGGGGGAGGCGGGCAGAGGCCAGCGGCGCTCTGCCCCGTTGCCAGCGCTTCTGCTGGGTACGCGACGGGGAACCCTATCACAGGCTCCAATTCCTTCGCCGACCAGTCCCAGGCCATGGGACTCGAGCCTAACTGTGGGGCTCCGTTAAACAGTTGCTTGTAGGCCTTCTCAAGCTCACATTCCTGTCGGGCCAGGAGCTCCAGTTCATCGAGGTCCACCTCGTCCCAGTCGGCTGGGCCCTCCATCCGAATAATCCATGATCTGATCCAGACGCCACTCCGTATCTTCTCCAAACTCAGGGTCGTTGGCCATCCTCTCATACAGTGGCCCTGTGCTGCCATAGTCGAGGCCTACGGTGGGCATGGCGTGGGTTGTGCTGGGCATCAGTGGGACCATCAGCCACTGGAAGGCCCGGTAGCTGGCATCCAGTGCAATCTCTCGTTGCACCAAGTGGTGGAGCTCTGCCTCCCACCCCTCTGAGGGTCGTCCTTCCAGGAAGGCCTCTTGGGCCCTATCCTGCGCCTGGTAGATGGCCGATTCGGAGGGGATCTCGGTACCTTGGTGGTACTGTCCATGTACCAGGGCCTCGTACCAGAGGCCTCGGCGGATCTCATCCCGCCGTTCGAACTCCAGGCGGTCTGTTGCGGATCCTGGATAGAGATCGCTGCTCTCCTGCAGTCTTCTCTGGAACTCCGCTTTCGCCTTCTTAATGGTGCAGATATCATCGTCGAGCCAGTCACTGGGGGGGTGTAGCTTCCTTGACGGAAATTCCAGGCAAGCTGTAAATCTCCTCCCAAGTATCGCTGGGGAGTGCGGGTTCCTCCCATGAAGCTCCAGACAAGCTGTAAGTCCCCATAAAAGGATCGCTGGGGGGGTGTAGAGTCCCTGGACGAAGGTCCAGGCGGGCTGTCAACCTCAACCCAGGGCTCTACGGGGTAGGTTTCAGGGGCGGGGTATTCTGTCCATGTCGCTTGGAGCTCGGCCAACCGCTGCTGGTGTTGGCGCTCCTTTTCTCGCTCCTCACCTTCTTGGAGGAGCGTCATGAGTTGTACAACTGCGGCTTCGGAGGGGGTGGTGCCGCGTATCTCTAATATTGCTTGAGATTTCTTTCGGAGGGGATCTTCAGTGGCCAGAGTCGGGGTTCTCCTCATTCGCTGGTCCATCCTTGTAAGCTCCTTGACCAGGGTTTTCTTGTTTTTGGTGCCGGTGATTCCTCCACGGCACTCTAGCAGGTCTTGAAGGGTGCTTCTTTTGCAAGTTGCGTAGTCTGCCATGCTGTGTGTTTTCTGGGGGTTCAGAGAGCTATCCCACCGCTGCCACCAATGTGACGGAATGGAGTGTCCGCCTGCGGTCCTGCTTCTATCTGACCCCCTTGATGGCGTCCGGCCCGACTACCGAGTGGCTCGGCACTCGACGTCTCGAGCAGCCTGATCTACCGACCTCTTGTTGGTGTGGAGGTGGCTGCTGGGCTGACTTGAGGCTCCTTTTCCTGGGATAGACGTGATGTAGAAGGCCGCTGAGTGCCTTCTAGGTGCAATGTGATATTCCCTGAAAGAACTCACCAGACGAAGCTGTATGACTTCAATACAGAGACTGATTTATGAAGGATTTGGGCAGATCCTTTTATACACACAACACAAAGACATGTCCAGACTTGAATGCCCTCAGACATGTCCAGACTTGAATGAGACAATCGGATTTGCATACAATTGAATTTCAACACAGCCTTTCAATCCTAGCAACCAAGAGAAAATATAATACATTTACATGCATCACACAATTTCACATCTGCATCCTAATAAAAACCCCACCAGTAAAACCATATCTAGACATGAAATAAAATGTCCATACACTTAAACGCACAACCGAAATGTAAAAGGAAAAAATGGTCTTTAAAATTGTCTGAGTTTTCAGTCACGCGGCTCGCTGGAAGGAGCGCTCAGGTCCATTCCGTGACAGTCTTCTACCTCTGTGAGCTTGTGAGGTGAGTTGTGACAAGACAGATTCAATGGTGGCCGTCAGTTTACCAAATTTGTCATCCAGCAGAGGTGAGAGAGCCGCTGAGATATCCGCCACACACAGTGGTAGATCCGGTCGAGCTGCAAGCAGAGGGGTCTCCGCAGAGGCTGATACATCCGACGTGGAGTCTGTGGAATCACGGGAGCGTGGTGAAGAGTGGTCAGGCCATGAACTGCTTTTGTGAGTGGGTTTCGCTATTGCTTTGGCCGCAGACTTCTTGGTGGACTTCCCAACCGTGACGAATTTCTCCATGGCAATTCAACAAAGGGAGGCGTGGACAGATCAGCAAATGGGGGAGTAGACCGACAGTTATGGGCGCCCCAGGATCCCCTGGGACTAAAAATTTAAGTGCACAATTTTTTTTTTAAAATATACGTCCAGCAGTGGTTGAAATGCTATGGAGCAAAAACACATGAGGCGTCCTGGAGCTTCCAGGACAGAAAAATTGGGGCAAGGCCCCCAGCACGGTGGTGTTGAGTAGCAGGTTGAAGCATGGTCGCCCTGGGGGTGGCCGGGACTTGGAAAAATTGGGAGAAGTATGCCCCCTCAGGTAATAAAACAGTTCCAAAGGGGGAAAGGTACAGTGCCTGTCCCAAGATCCCCCCACCAGACATTCAAGGTGCCAAGAAACAGTTGGGGCCCCATACAGCAGCTACGGCAGTCTTGTGGGCATATAGAAGAAGAGAAGGCCAGAGTAGAACGGAGCTGTTGGGTGAGTATGAAGCGCCCTGGGAGGTCCCAGGATAAAAAAAATGAAAAGTGGGAGCGGAAAAATTTAAATCACCTTTTACTGAGTGGGTGCCGCAGACAATCACCAGGCCGGCGCCCGAAGGATCGACCGAGCAGCAGGCCGCAACACAACCACGCGGCTCCTGCAAGATAGCAGCAAACATGCAAAGGCGCACAACCACTCCACGGACGAAAAAAATGTCAGACCCAGCAAGTGTCTGCTCGGCGGTCCGAGTCAGCAGGTAAAACTGAGATCCCAGGGGAGAGCTGAGGTTCCGGAGGTCCTGCCTGGTGTAGGCTGGGACGGGCAGCCTATTTGTGGCCTGGTGACTCCGGGGCTACGAATGCTTCGGGTTCGGATCCAGCTGGAAAGTACTGATATCGAGGTGCAGCAAAGATTAGGAGAGCTCCTGCCATCACTGATGGTGACCGAAATCCGACCAGCAGAGGATTGTTTGGTAGCTCGGCACGGAGCTCATAGTAAAAGCGGCCATACACTTGGCCCGCCTCCTGGAAGTCACTTCCCATCCCTTTATAAAGTCTGGATTCAATCCATGTGGATGGAGAGGTCCCAGCTGATCCGCTTCATGTCTTCCCACCCCGTCCGTTTTTCAAAGTCTCCTTCTCTCTACTTTTTTTGGTCACTTTTTTATTGCCCATAATAAATATTGATTGTGTTTATTTTTGAAGTGACGTGAAACACTAGGATTTTCACAGCCCATTTTGAGATTTTTTACCGAGACAGATCTCAGTACCCCCCCAACCGGGTCACATCTGCCAATGCTGCTTCCTTGCAGGACCCCCCCCCCGTGTGCTCCCCAGCAGACTCTCGTGCCCTCCTCCAGTCCTCAGATGAAGCTTAAGGGCCAGGACACGTAGAGCCTGCTGCTAACATCCCCCAGAAGTAAGACAAGGCTGTAGATCTGGAGGTTCAGGGTCAGAATGGAACGCTTAATTGGGGACAGGCACACATACATTTATACGATCAAACCCTGGTTATTTACATACAAAAACCTCCCCTAGCAAATGTGAGCGTTTCTGAGGTTGCTGCATCTCCAATTGTGAGACATAATTAGACTAGGACAATACAATGGAATAAACATTGTGTAACATTCCAAAATGAGGTAGTCAATGGCAATCATGATTGGCAAACAGATTACAGTCTAAAGACAGCAGATAATGGGGCAGTGTTTGTCGGACAAAGAAGATTAATATCTCTTTATATTTGAGTAGTTTGTTAAACACATTCCCGAGACAGGGTATGCTGGCAAATCCTATCAGCAGATACAAATAGACCATAATGATAGACAATAAAATTATTCCTACATAGCATAGATTACACAAACACCCTGTGCACAAGAGAGGGCAGGAAAATGATATAGAACATCAGGCTTGCACCTCTCAAATACATTTCTAGGCCGATGTACCCCAAACCCAAAGTGACGCACGTCACCCACCGCACTCCTCAAACCATGACATGACACACACCTCATACTGTGACACGACACACCGCACTCCTCAAATCGCGACACAACACACACACCTCATACCACAACTGGACACACCTCATACGGTGACACGACATGCGCTGCACTCCTCAAACAGTGACACGACACACACCACATTCCATGACACAACACACCACTCTGCGAAAATAGAAATATCTTTAATGAAAATACAGGCTTTGTCATCAGCACATAAAAAAATGAGGGCGACCTAGGAGACGTGAGGCTGGTGCGTAGAGGGCGACCCGGAAGACGCGAGGCTGGTGCGTAGAGGGCGACCCGGGCGAGGCAAGGCTGGTGCGTAGAGGGCGACCCGGGAGACGCGAGGCTGGTGCGTAGAGGGAGACCCGGGAGACACGAGGCTGGTGCGTAGAGGGAGACCCGGGAGAGGCGAGGCTGGTGTGTAGGGGGTGACCCAGGAGAGGCGAGGCTGGTGTGTTGGGGGTGACCCAGGAGAGGTGAGGCTGGTTTGTAGAGGGTGTGCCAAGAGAGGCGAGGCTGGTGCACAGCGGGTGACCCAGGAGAGGCGAGGCTGGTGCGTAGAGGGTGACCCAGGAGAGGCTACTGCGTAGAGGGTGACCCGGGAGAGGCGAGGTTGGTGTGTTGGGGGGGGTGACCCAGGAGAGGCAAGGCTGGTGCGTAGAGGGTGACCCGGGAGAGGCGAGGCTGTTGCATAGAGGGGGACCCGGGAGAGGCTAGGCTGGTTTGTAGAGGGTGACCCAGGAGAGGCGAGGTTGGTGTGCTGAGGGGTGACCCAGGAGAGGCGGGGTTGGTGTGCTGAGGGGTGACCCAGGAGAGGCGAGGCTGGTGTGTTGAGGGGTGACCCAGGAGAGGCGAGTCTGATTTGTAGAGGGTGACCCAGAAGAGGCGAAGTTGGTGTGTAGAGGGCGACCCGGGAGACGCAAGGCTGGTGCGTAGAGGGCGCCCAGGGAGACGCAAGGCTGGAGTGTTGGGGGGTGACCCAGGAGAGGCGAGACTGGTGAGTAGAGGGCGAGCCAGGTGAGTAGAGGGTGACCCAGGAGAGGCGAGACTGGTGTGGTGGGGGGGTGACCCAGGAGAGGTGAGGCTGGTGTGGTGGGGGGGTGACCCAGGAGAGGCGAGGCTGGTGTGGTGGGGGGGTGACCCAGGAGAGGCGAGGCTGGTGTGGTGGGGGGGTGACCCAGGAGAGGTGAGGTTGTGTGTGTTACTCGACACGTCCGCCTGAGGGTGTGTTGTTGGGCCAGTAATGATGAGTGTAATGTGAAGGATGTAAACACGTAACGAGACGTGTGCACTCAAGCTCGACCGAGAGGAACCATTCATACCCCCTGTCCCATCAGGACACAGTGACGGCTCTTATAACTTCTGCCATTGGAGGACACGAGCCGCCGGGACCCCTCAGCCGCTTTCCACCCCCCTGTACTGTCACAGCGGCCCGGACTCACTCCTCACTCAATGCTATGAAAACGAGTATCAGCTGCCAACCATCGTCTGTGACCGTGAGGAACACGGGACCATTACACACATGTCTTGGACCGGATGACGCGGGGTGGGGATGGCTCTGCTCCATGCTAGAGCACACACAGTCCAAGACACTTGGTGGGGAGGGGTGTCAGCTACCGGATGACTCCACCCCCTCCCATGGCACGTGCTGTCCATCCCATGCGGTGGAGAGGGCTGTCAGCTATCAGATGACTCCGCCCCCTCCCATGACCCGTGCTGTGCACCCCACGGTTTGTGGACACGCAGAGACAGCCACTGGCGCTGACTGTGAGGGAGGTAGGAATCGTGGCTGTGCTGTGGCAGGTTTGCAGAGCGATGAGATGTCCAGGCTCTGCGCTCCAGGCTGTCCAGGCTCTGCAGACTGTCAGACACGTTTTGTACAGAGGCTGTGCAGAGGGGGGGACCTGCAAGACAGAAGACGGCCACGTGAGCGAGAGGCATAACGAGGACAGAGCACAGGGAGAGGACGGACACATTGTGACTTACAGCACCATAAAATCGGGCAGCCACGCGGCGACATGTAAGCCTTCCGAGAAGGCTGCTGCAAGAGACAGGCGACTGCATTCTCAGACTGCTGGAAGACGGAGAGAGACAACCCGGCTTCAATCACCTCTGGAGACAGACCTGAGCTTGGAGACTGTAGCACACTCCGAACACTCTCAAAGTCGCATCGCAGCTGGAGAGCTCCCTGCAGGCTGAGAGACCGAGAGACTGAGACCGAGACATCAAGGACGACACATCCACACCCTGAGACCGAGAGACTACGACATCAAGGACGACACATCCAGACACTGACACATCCATACCCTGAGACCGAGAGACTGAGACATCAAGGAAACATATCCATACACTGACACATCCACACCCTGAGACCAAGAGACTGAGACATCCACACCCTGAGACAGAGAGACTGACACATCCACACCCTGAGACTGAGAGACTGAAACATCCACACCGAGACTGAGACATCCACACCCTGAGACAAGAGAGACTGAAACATCCACACCCTGAGACTGAGAGACTGACACATCCACACCCTGAGACTGACACATCTCATTTCACTTGTATGGCCACATAAACTCACTGGCAGCTCACAAGGGCTTGTCAGTGGTCTACTTCCTAAGTGGGCTATTTTCAAGTGGAGTTAAAAACAGGAGTTCAGGTATCAATTGTTATTTATATATTTGTTATCCTGTTGTGGGTATGAGTGTTAGCAAGCTTGGAGGTTTGACCCAGTGCACATCCTGCTGCATGTATGCATGTCTGGAGGAATCCTTCCAGGGTCCATATCTCTGTAGCAAGTGTGAACGTGTAGCTCTTCTGGAAGCTCATATTGGAGATCTGGAAGGGCAAATCGTAACGCTGAGGCAGATTGACAATCTTGAGCGGGGCGGCTTCTCACGGAGCAAAGTATAGTTGAGGAATCTAGGGGTGAGGGAGGAGTGGAGTTAACCGGGGAACAGGTTGGTAGCTGGGTGTCAGTGACACGTGGTAGCAGGGGGGGGAGGGAAGAGGAAAAGGTTGGCTAGTCCTGATCTTGCGCACACAAGCAGATTTGCCCCTTTGAGTGAAGATGTTGGGTGCATCAGCTCAGGTGTAGCAGTACTGGAGGAGGCTGCTCCCTCTAACAGCCGGGGGATCAGCCCACCAAGTAAGGGAGGGATAAAGAGGGCAAGTAAGCCTAGACAGGTTGTGGTGGTAGGGGACTCTATTATTAAGAGAGTAGACAGGGTAATCTGTCGCTCTGATCGCCTTAACCGGACAGTTTGCTGTCTGCCGGGTGCCCGTGTTAGGCATGTGGTTGACAGAGTTGATAGATTATTGGGAGGGGCTGGAGATGACCCAGCTGTCATGGTCCATATTGGTACCAATGACAAAGTAAGAGGAAGATGGAAGGACCTGAAGAATGATTTCAGGGAATTAGGAAGTAAAATGAAGAAGAGGTCCTCCAAGGTAGTATTTTCTGAGATCCTACCTGTGCCACGCGCTACAGTGGAAAGGCAGTGGGAGATCAGGGAGGTCAATGCGTGGCTTAAAGCTTGGTGCAGGAAGGAGGGCTTTGGGTTTTTAGAGCACTGGGCTCATTTTGCACTGGGGTACAATCTGTATAGTCATGATGGATTACACCTGAATGGAAGAGGGTCTGCTGTGCTAGGGGAGAGGATGGTTAAAAGGTTGGAGGAGACTTTAAACTAGTGGAAGGGGGGGGGGATACAGTAGCTTACAAAATGGAGACAGCGGAAGGGTTTCAGCTCAGACTAAGGGGGGTGGAGCCGGGGGGGATGGGTAATGTCAGAACAGTGGAGGCATGTAATGTAAAGTCGCATTCAGCATGTGTGGGTAGAGACAACATTAAATGTATGCTTGCTAATGCAAGGAGCCTCAATAACAAGATGGGGGAACTAGAGGTAATAGCATACACTAAGCAATACGACATTATAGGAATAACAGAAACGTGGTGGGATGAAACGCATGACTGGGCTGTAAACTTAAACGGTTATACATTGTTTAGAAGGGATAGGAAACATAAGAAAGGGGGTGGAGTATGTTTATATGTAAATCAGGATTTAAAGCCAAATATTACACAACTGGAAAGCGATGAGGGAAATGTGGAATCCTTATGGGTAAATATTTTGTTGGGGAATGAACAGGGAAGTCAACTATTGGTTGGCATATGCTATATAAACCACCTAATATAGATAATGATGAGGAAGAACAACTGTTAGAGCAAATTAGGAAGGCTGCACATTGTGGTAGCACTTTAATTATTGGAGATTTTAATTACCCGGACAATAATTGGGATAGTGGGACTAGTAATTCAGTGAAGGGAATCCGGTTTCTGAACATTTTAAATGATACCTTCATGACACAACTGGTAAAAACACCAACTTGAGAGGATAACTGTCTGGACATGGTTATAACAAATAATGTGGATCTTTTCTCAAATATTCATGTAAGGGAACAGTTGGGAAACAGTGACCATAATATGGTGACTTTTGAAATAAACTCAAAAATACACATTCATAAGGGGCAGCTAAAACATATAATTTTAAAAAGGCCAACTTTATTAAAATAAAGGAAGCTCTCAATGTCATTGACTGGCAGAAACTCTTTCACGGGAAAAACACTGAGGATAAGTGGAATATCTTTAAACCAACACTAGAAAAGTACACGTCACAATATATTCCACTGGTTAATAAATATAAAAGAAACAGACTGAAACCAATGTGGCTTAGTAGGAAGGTAACCAAGGAAATGAAAAATAAAAAGAAGGCATTTAAAGCTTTTAAATCTGATAAATCTGAGGCATCCTATAAAGCATATAGGGCAGCCAATAAAGCATGTAAAAATGCGATTAGATGGGCTAAACTAGAAAATGAAAAAGAAATAGCCAAAGAGAGCAAGACTCACCCTAAAAGATTCTTTAGGTACATAAATTCTAAAAAACCTAAGAGTGAAAATGTAGGTTCATTAAAATCTGAGTCAGGGTTATTGTTAACTGAAGATCAGGATAAGACAGAAATTTTGAATGATTATTTTTCTTCAGTATTTATCAAAGAGAAACCTATAACAGGAGACATGCAATTCATTAATAAAAACTTACTAATACATACAAAGTGACTGGGGGCGTGGTCAAGCCGTCGACTGAGATGGCCGCTTGAAGCCCGAGCTCCTGCCATCTGCACCACATAACGCCTTCCTCACAGCCCGCATGGATATGGGTAAGGGCAGAAAAACGACCCCTAACACCCCTGCCGCCAAGACACCCGCTGGCTCGTCTTTTGGCACGCTGGATGCGTTCCTTCTCCCCCCGGACCCGACGGACGGGGATCAGGCCTGCTCCAAAATGGCGGCGGCGGCCGTTGATTCATCGTCGCCTCCTGTTGCTCCAGACGGAGGGACCTTGCAGCGCTTGGAAGCTCTGCTACATACCCTCCCGACTCATGACGACATCAACAGGCTGATCGCTTCGGTACAGGACACGTTTAAGGCGGACCTAGCGGAGGTAAGGGGGGAGATTTCTGGCCTTGAGACTCGACTCACTGTAATGGAGGCGCGGGCAGTTACCTGCACCCACGTGGACAGTACTGAACATTCCAGCTCCACCATAAGGCGTCGAATTGACGACCTCGAAAATCGTTCCAGACGCCACAATATTAGGGTGAGAGGGATCAGAGAATCCGTGATTAACGTGAAAGCCCGATTGGTATCAATCTTTAATATGCTCTTGGGGGAAGACGCAGTATCGACGGCAGATATCGACCGGGCGCACAGGGCACTGAGAGCGCCGCAAAACCCACCGGCCCCACCTAGGGACGTTATATGTCATCTGCCTAACTACCAGCTTAAGGCGGCAATAATGGATAAAGCCCGAACTCGACGTATCTGGCGCTTTAAAGATGATGACCTTGAGCTGTACCATGATCTATCACCGTACACTTTATTAGTAAGGAGATCGTTACGCCCCGTCACCGCGCTACTACGTGAGGCGAACATGCCGTACCGTTGGGGACACCCATTCTCGCTACAAGTCCGCATTGATAACCGCCTGCATAGTATTTTCTCCCCAAGCGACGTGCCACGGTTCCTGGAGGCCCTGGGGTTCCCGCCGACGGAGGTGCAGGATTGGGAGGTGGATCAACCGTATACGTCGCCCCCACTGGAGGGAGGTCGGCCGCAAAGACCACCACGCGCGGCTCGCAAATCGAGAGACGTCCTGCCGGATCATTGCCCCTCGAGGACGGCATCTGCCGCCAGGTCGGATGGGGCGGATTAGGAGGTATATCACTACTCAGGACATATAAGCTACTAGGACGATGTAAGTCCCTGCTAAACATTTGCTCCCACTCCCCCCTCCCTTTGGCCGCCCTTGAACCTCATCACTTCGACTCGCTGGTTCCCCTTCCGCCTTCCTACGTCTGAACGGGCCAGAAGGGGACGACAGATCATCGGAGTTCATACTGGACGGAAAGAGGACTTCCCTTTCTACGTATCACTATGTGGCATGAGATGGCTGACAACGAACCTAAAGGTGACACTCCTGAGAGAATTTTGAGTTTTACATTTTTAGAAGGGAAGACAGAGAGGAAGAGGGAAGGGAAGAAAAAAGAAAACAAGAGAAAGGAGGAGTAAAAAGGGGAATTTTAATTTTTTTTCTCATTGCCTGTATCACCACTCTTGATTATGCTGGGTGAGGAGGGTGTGGGGTGGGAATTGTTTTTCCTCACTGGTCGGACAGCTGGGCTGTAAGTCTGAACGCGACCAATCGCATTATGTTTTCGTCGCCCTCTTCCTGCCCCGCCTCTTCTTCTACCTAGTGGACACTGCTTTCCTACCGCACCAGCTCACCAGACACTTCCCGTGCGGTGGACACTGCTTACTTACCGCCTCAGCTCACCAGACATTTCCTCTGCAGGTATTCCACTGGAATGGTTGAATTGTGTGGGTCTTGGGGAGGCTGTTGGCACTGTTTTTTTTTTCTCTTTCTCTCTCCTTTTGCATGCCGCAAGCGTGTGAATACACGACCGAAGGGGGTCTCTCAGCACTACTGTTCATGTCTCTTACTTGACAGGGGGGCGGTGGGTGGGAGCAGTTTTTCCTTCCTTTGGGTGTAATATACGTTTCATGTTATAGATCGCTGTTTATGTAAGTTTATATGCTCTATATCTTTACGGCCCTATCAGCTTTATGGTGCAATGGCACAGGCTGTTACGGCTGATTTGTGTGTTTTTATTTCCTTTTTTTTTTTTGGAGTGTTTTGTTAGATCTGTTGTTTAAAATACACAAAATCGTCATTTCTCACCGTCTACCGGTGACTTGACCTAATTCTCCCCCACCGAGGTTCCGCGCATTTCGTCTTCTGAGGGAGTTTGCTGGTTCCCCATTGCGGGGCCTGGTATCTCGTGCCTCGGAACGCGCGTTGCTTCACCAGTAATTTTCCCCTTCCCTTACCCTCTCTCCTACTGTATCATTCTTATCTACGTTTACTAACACACCACTTTACGCTCTTTCCTTTTCACTCCCTCTCACTTCAATCTCGAACCCCCCTTTTTTTTTTTTTTTCTTCTCCCTTCCCTCCTTCATACAATTGTCCTGTCCACTCCCTAACCAGTCGGGTTGGGGTCTTTCTGATCCATTCCTCTCACGACCTAGCTTGGAGGGGAGATGTTCGCACCCCAGGATCTCCGCCTCACGTCATATAACGTGAGGGGATTAAATACTCCAGAAAAAAGGTCTAAACTGTTTCGGGAGCTGCGGTCGATGCGGACGTCGGTCGCCCTACTACAGGAGACCCATTTTCGCCTGGGGTCGACTCAGGCACTGCAGCACCCGGATTACCCTCTAGGATATTTTGGTAGCTACTCGGAGGACAAGTCTAGGAGGGTCGCGATTTTGATTTCCCGCCTTATCCCATTTGAGGTGGAGGATACGATGACAGACCCAAGTGGGAGATATATCTTTGTGAAAGGACAGATCGCGGGAACGTATTATACATTCGCTTCCATATACCTTCCTAATACCGCGCAACATCGTTCACTGCAGCGCATACTTATCTCACTGAGAGATTTCCAGAAGGGATGCCTTTACGTGGGGGGCGACCTGAATGTACCACTAGATCCATGAGTGGATACCTCCACCCGGGTCTCTGGGGTCCCGCAGAGTACTATACGTCATATGCGTCGGACCCTGGACTCCCTGCGCCTGGTGGACAGCTGGAGAAGTCTTAATCCCTTAGAACGTGAGTACACATACTTCTCCACGGTGCATCGCACTTATTCCAGACTAGATTATCTTCTCGTCTCACATCATTGTTTTGCGGACGTGGTGGATACGCTCATTGGGATTCGCACATGATCGGACCACGCACCAGTGACCCTGACCATAAAGTCCCCCCTTTTTCGCCCCCGCACTGGGTCTTGGCGGTTTAACAGCTCACTCCTTTTGGACACTCAATTTTGCCGGGATGTTTCCACAGCTATTCAGAATTACTTTGCAGAGAATGTTACACCAGGGATGTCCAGGACGGTAGTATGGGAGGCCCACACGGCAGTTCTGCGGGGAATAATCATCGCACGGGCAACGGCCCTCAAGAAGACGCGCCAAACCAACATTTCTGACCTCCTCAATCGGCTTCGACCATTGGAACTGGAACACGCTACGACAGGCTCGACAGCCATATATGATCAAATACTTACCCTACGGAGGGAACTGCAACAGACGCTGACTGACGACACAAGACATATGGCGCTCCGAGCAAAAAGCTTTTTCGCTCTGAGGGAAAAGAAGCCGGGGCGTCTTTTGGTGCGTATTCTTCGACGGCGGAGAGAACTAGCATATATACCCCGGATTACTACCTCCCAGACCACGACGACGACGCACCCTGCGGAGATCTTGCAGGCCTTTGGGGATTTTTATCAGACACTGTACAGTCCCCCGGTGGATCGCTCGCCCCTAATGCCTGAGGGATGCCTGCGTGCCCATTTGGCGGCCAAGATCGGCGCTCGCCTGACTGTGACGCAGGCGGAGGCCTTGGGGTCGCCTATTGCAGCGGGGGAAATCACGAGGGCACTTAAATCCTCTAAGAACGGCAAGACACCGGGCCCGGATGGGTTCCCGGTGGAATACTTTAAAAAGTTCGCACTTTACCTCAACCCCCATCTTCTGGCCACATTCAATGCAGTTAGAGAGGGGACGGAGCTACCTTATTCCGCCCTCATGGCACATATCACCATTCTTCCCAAGTCGGGACATGACCCGTTGTTGTGTGATAGCTATCGCCCCATCTCCCTGATAAATGCAGATGTTAAGTTACTGGCCAAAATCTTAGCGACCCGTCTCCAAACACATTTACCATACCTGGTCGGTTCGGATCAGGTAGGTTTTATCCCCGGCCGGATGGCCAGAGATGCCACCACTAGGGCCCTGGATGCTATCAGTGTGGCGCGCAATTCGGGCACTCCTCTGCTTCTCTTATCAACAGACGCAGAGAAAGCTTTCGACAAAGTGGATTGGCAATATCTGTTTGGAACGCTTGAGGAAATGGGGGTGGGAAGGGGCTTCCTGGCTTGGCTTCAGGCTTTATATCGCAACCCGACAGCCCGTATTAGGGTGAATGGGGCACTGTCGCACCCGGTCAGCATTCGGAGGGGGACCCGCCAGGGATGTCCGCTTTCCCCATTATTATTCGCAGTCTCATTGGAGCCTCTATTGCAATCGATTAGATGCAATCCCCGCGTCACGGGTGTAGAGGGTAGAGCACTGACACATAAGGTCGCGGCGTACGCCGATGACCTACTTTTTTTGTGACTGAACCCCAGACGTCCCTCTTGGCCATACATCACGAATTGGCTGAATATGGAGCCCAGGCTGGACTGACGATTAATACATGCAAATCTGAGATGCTAGACATCTCTTTGACTCCGGTACAAGCAGCATGGGTGAGCAGGTCCTGTCAATTCCACTGGTGTGACGGACGGATGAAATACCTCGGAATTTGGCTTACAGCAAACCCATCTAAACTATATGAATATAACTTCTCGACGCTACTCACAAACATTAGGTCAGATCTACTACAATGGCAAACTATGTATATTTCATGGCTAGGCAGAGTGAATGTTCTCAAAATGAATATCTTGCCAAGAATACTATATACTGTCGTGGAAATTTTATTATGTGGACATTATATTCTAGGATGTGCGTGTTTTATAAGTTGTCATCTGTCTCCCTGTGTTGGATTTGAATGTGGTTTTAAATCCAAACCAGCGGCAAAACCGTCAGTATGAAAACCTTCTTTTGGGTTTAGAGACATACCTGCTTTTAAGCCTTATCTCAACACTGGTACCGTGTTGAGATAATAACTTTATTTGTCCCCGCAGATATGTCCATAACCCGTAGGAACACGTAGATTGATCTTCACTCAGATACTGATCACTCTGAGCAGTATCTGAATGGGGTCCATATTGACGAGTGACAAGTGACGGGGGATGGGGACAAACATGGCTGACGGGGATCATGGAGATGGCTCAGGGATGAGTCATCTCCAGGAGGCCGGTCGGTCATTCTGGTCTACGCCCCTGTCCTTTTGATATGTAAATGTAATTACTGGGCAACCTGGCTTTTCTGTTGTACAGCCAGGGGGCTATTGGGCGTGTGCGATTGTCTAATAAATTATACAATCCAGGAGCCACAGTTCACTTGGTCAGAGGATTTCCAGCTTGAAGCAGCGTGTTTGTCTGATTCCTCCTGGGACACAGAGAAGTACTTCGTTCTTATACAGAAAGAGCTAGATATAGCGTGTATTTTTATAGTGACGGATTTGTTTGTACTGGGCGCACTTTAATACTGCAGTGTACCTTTTTTAGTGCACCAGGACTTTATGCGCAAACACCAAACTTTCCATAACAATACTATGCAGGCTTTACCTAGGGTCCTACCGCCGAGCTTCTTTGCCACACTGCGGTCGATGTTCACGACTTTTATATGGCCGCGTTCTCGCCCTCGTGTCCGGCTGGACACGCTGAGCCTTCCTAAGAATGGGGGAGGTCTAGCTCTTCCAGACATTCGCTCTTATTACTACGCAACACACATGACGCATGTCTTGGACTGGATGCAACTCGAGTCAGAACAGAAGTGGCGTGACCTGGAGAAGGAATTGGGGCGTCCTCTATGGACTCTACCTTGGCTCCTTGCGGATGTGGGAGATCTGAACATCGACCGTGACTCTACAGTACACGCAACGTTGCGTCTTTGGCACCAAATTAGAGTACGCTTCACTCTCTCCTCGGTGCCCTCTCCCTTGCTTCCTCTGGAACACAACCCGAACTTCGTGCCGGGCGTGAGGGAGACCCTAAGACAACGGCTGACGCAGGGCGCCAGAGTGATCGCCCTTTCGGTTCTTCGCGATGGCACTTTTGCTAGTTTGGAGGGCGCACCTGGAGACCCACCGCCCGCACTTTTGGACCAATTTAATTTCCACCAGGTTCAGCATTACCTACGGCGGGGTCCTGGAAACACGAAGCTGACGCACCCTCTCACACATTTTGAAACTCTCTGCAGCCGGGGACAGAGGGTGGAGCATGCTGTCTCTACCTTCTACCTCCTCATACGGGGTGTGGGCCCGATGGTACCTTCCTATATGGGGCGATGGGAGAGGGAGCTGGGGGAAGAGATCACACAAGAACAATGGAATAAAATCCTTATCTTGGTCCACTCTGGGTCCCAGGCCATGGCAATTGTTGAGACCTCATTTAAAATTCTGACCTTCTGGTACAGATCTCCCCACCTCCTCTTTCGGATTGGCGCCTTGGATTCTGCACGTTACTGGAGGGGGTGCTCACAGACGGGAACATACTTACACGTTTGGTGGTCCTGCCCACATCTGGCACCGTATTGGAGGATGGTGAGAGAAATCATCAAGGACAAATGTGACTTTGACTTACCTTTTACACCAAAAACGTTTTTGCTAATGGTTATTGACCTTCCGGCTGTGGCCCTGAAGAAATCACTACTGCTCCGTATATTGTTATGTGCACGATTGCTAATACCGGCACATTGGAGGACGGCGACGATCCTGACCCGTGCTGAGTTAGTGGCACGAGTGAGTGGGCTGAGGGGAGCCGAGGAAACAATGGTGCTGAGTGCAGATGCCAGGGAAAGATTCACGCAGATGTGGTTCTACTGGGGTGGCTGAGTGGGGGGGGGGGCGTCTGGGTCGGCCGTGGCTCTCTCCTCTTAGCTCTGCTGTAGGTGACCATTGGGAGTTGCCGGACTATGGTGCGGTCCCTTTTGGCTTCACTCTCCACGTCTCCCGGGGTGCGACCTCGCCGTGCTGGGGCGGAAACCCTCATCCAATCCTCATTATTCCAACATTTATTTTATTTTACTTTAAAATAACCCTCTGACTCTTCACTTCTCTCTCACACATCTCCTCTTCTTTATCTTTTCTCCTTTCCTCTCCCTGTCACAGTTGTCCTTACCCCTCTTATCCAACCCCCTCTCCCACCTTCCTTTTCCCTGTGTCAGCAGTTTATTCCTCCATCTGGAACGATTATTCTATCTGGATTTATGCGGTCCAGCACATGTATTGGCGAACCTGACGATTTGAACGGCACAAGGTACCGGTGGTTTGGGCCTTTCCCAGGCCTCCATCGCGGTGGATTACTTCCCTGCCAAGTTGTCTTACGGTTTCCTTGCCAAAATGCTTGGTCATATGTCAACAACCCAAGCTCATTAATATGTATTTGGAAATTGTACTGCCAAAGTTTTCTTTTATGTAAGCCTGACTTTATTTGACTAATAAAACCTTTTAACCCACAAAAAAAAAATACAAAGTGACTGGTTGACTCAGGACAAGGTTTTGCAGAAATTAAACAATGTGAATGTGAATAAAGCCCCAGGGCCAGATGGAATTCACCCGCGAGTACTGAGAGAGCTATGTGTTGAAATATGTAAACCTCTGTTCTTAATCTTTCAAGATTCTTTTCTTTCAGGAATAGTACCAGAGGATTGGAGAAAAGCTGACGTGGTCCCTATATTTAAGAAAGGTTTAAAATTTGTGCCTGGGAATTATAGACCTGTGAGCTTAACATCTGTGGCTGGGAAAGTATTTGAGGGGCTACTAAGGGATAATATTCAGGAATTTATTGGGAGGTATAATGTAATTGGCAAAAATCAGCATGGTTTCATGAAACACAGATCATGTCAGACTAACCTAATTACGTTCTATGAGGAAGTGTCAGTATAGATCAGGGGGTCACAGTGTGATAGTGTCAGTATAGATCAGGGGTCGCAGTGGATGTGATTTACTTAGATTTTGCCAAAGCTTTCGACACACAATTTAAATAGTATCCTTTTGTGTGGAAACTAAGAAAAAATGGTCTAGATGAAAATACTTGTTCTTGGATAGAAAACTGGCTAAAAGATAGGGTACAGAGAGTGGTCATAAATGGTACATTTTCAAGATGGACACCAGTGGTAAGTGGTGTCCCTCAGGGGTCTGTTATAGGACCAATACTATTCAATTTATTTATAAATGACCTTGAGATAGGCATTGAAAGTCATGTATCAGTGTTTGCAGATGACACAAAACTAGGAAAAGTAATACAATGTGAGCAGGATGTTACAGTATGTGCAGGTGATACAATGTGAGCAGGATGTTACTTCGCTGCAGAGGGATTTAGATAGATTGGGGGACTGGGCACTTAAATGGCAGATGAGATTTAATCTAGATAAATGTAAAGTTATGCACTTTGGAGTGAAGAACACACAAGTAATTTATACCCTAAATGGTACGGAGTTAGGGAAATCCAAGCAGGAGAAGGATTTGGGAATAATCATAGACTTCAAACTAAGTAACAATGTGTAATGTCATACAGCAGCCGCCAAGGCCAGCAAAGTATCGGCATGCATTAAAAGGGGAGTTCACTCACGGGATGAAAACATAATTTTGCCTCTGTATAAATCAATGGTCAGGCCGCACCTTGAATACGCCGTGTGATTTTGGGCACCTGTCTTAAAAAAAGATATTATATCGCTAGAAAAAGTGCAGAGACGGGCAACTAAATTAATAAGGGGAATGGAAGGGTTAAGTTATGAGGAAAGACTAACAAGCTTAAACCTGTTTAGTTTAGAGAAACGGCGCCTTAGAGGGGATCTGATAACCTTATATAAATATATACGGGGCCTTAGAGGGGATCTGATAACCTTATATAAATATATACGGGGCCATTATCAACCATTGTCTGATAACCTATTCATTAACAGGACTATACACAGGACAAGGGGTCATCCATTTAGACTGGAAGAAAGAAAACCCAGCCTAAAGCATAGGAAGGGTTATTTTACGGTGAGAACAATAAAGCTGTGGAATTCTCTGCCTGTTGAGGTGGTTGGGTCAGAGTCTGTACAGACTTTTAAAAAACGACTGGATGACTTCCTGCAGACACAGAATATTAAGGGTTATAATATTTAATATGTGGGTAAAAGCTTCTTGATCCAAGGAGAAATCTGACGCCATTCTGGGGTCAAGAAGGAATTTTTTCCCAGTATGTTGCATATTGGCAAGCATTTCAGACTGGGTTTTTTGCCTTCTTTTGGATCAACAGCAGTAGGTGATGTGGGAGAGGCTGAACCCGATGGACGCATGTCTTTTTTCAGCCTATGTAACTATGTAACATCACACCCTGAGATAGAGAGACTGAGACATCCACACCCTGAGACTGAGAGACTGAGACATCCACACCCTGAGACTGAGAGACTGAGACATCTACACCCTGAGACCGAGAGACTGAGACATCCAAACCCTGAGACATCCACACCCTGAGACTGAGAGACTGAGACATCCACACCCTGAGACCGAGACATCCAAACCCTGAGACTGAGAGACTGACACATCCACACCCTGAGACAGAGAGACTGAGACATCCACACCGAGACTGAGACATCCACACCCTGAGACAGAGAGAGACTGAGACATCCACACCCTGAGACAGAGAGACTGAGACATCCACACCCTGAGACAGAGAGACTGAGACATCCACACCCTGAGACAGAGAGACTGAGACATCCACACCCTGAGACCGAGAGACTGAGACATCCACACCCTGAGACAGAGAGACTGAGACATCCACACCCTCCCTGAGACAGAGAGACTGAGACATCCACACCCTGAGACTGAGAGACTGAGACATCCACACCCTGAGACTGAGAGACTGAGACATCTACACCCTGAGACCGAGAGACTGAGACATCCAAACCCTGAGACATCCACACCCTGAGACTGAGAGACTGAGACATCCACACCCTGAGACTGAGAGACTGAGACATCCACACCCTGAGACCGAGACATCCAAACCCTGAGACTGAGAGACTGACACATCCACACCCTGAGACAGAGAGACTGAGACATCCACACCGAGACTGAGACATCCACACCCTGAGACAGAGAGACTGAGACATCCACACCCTGAGACAGAGAGACTGAGACATCCACACCCTGAGACAGAGAGACTGAGACATCCACACCCTGAGACCGAGAGAGACTGAGACATCCACACCCTGAGACTGAGAGACTGAGACATCCACACCTGAGACAGAGAGACTGAGACATCCACACCCTGAGACAGAGAGACTGAGACATCCACACCCTGAGACAGAGAGACTGAGACATCCACACCCTGAGACAGAGAGACTGAGACATCCACACCCTGAGACCGAGAGACTGAGACATCCACACCCTGAGACAGAGAGACTGAGACATCCACACCCTGAGACAGAGAGACTGAGACATCCACACCCTGAGACAGAGAGACTGAGACATCCACACCCTGAGACAGAGAGACTGAGACATCCACACCCTGAGACCGAGAGACTGAGACATCCACACCCTGAGACTGAGAGACTGACACATCCACACCCTGAGACCGAGAGACTGAGACATCCACACCCTGAGACCGAGAGACTGAGACATCCACACCCTGAGACTGAGAGACTGAGACATCCACACCCTGAGACTGAGAGACTGACACATCCACACCCTGAGACCGAGAGACTGAGACATCCACACCCTGAGACCGAGAGACTGAGACATCCACACCCTGAGACTGAGAGACTGACACATCCACACCCTGAGACAGAGAGACTGACACATCCACACCCTGAGACAGAGAGACTGATGTGGCATGGTAGCTTTAAACGCACATGTAAAGTTAGGGTAGGGTACTGAGCGGTGAGTATCACCTCCAGCCAGCAGATGGCGTGAGCCTGGTTGGGAGTGGAGGGTCATGTACCAGGAAGTGTTCGGCTCTATGGGTAATCTCACTGATGCATGGAGGAGACTGTGTAAACACCTCATGATTGCGAGAGATTAAAACACTGTTTTTACTTCATACAGGTAAACCCAGTATAAGCATAGATCCAGCAAGCAGCATAATCTTGAAGTGTGTGTGAAGCCATAAGAAAAGAGTGTGTCATTTTCTGTGTATCTGTTCTGTAAATAGTTTTAAATTAGTTCTGCTCTGTTAGTTAGTTATGTGGTCTGTGCAGTAATAGTACAGGTAAAAAAAGAACTGTGTGCATAAACTGCAGGTCTAGTATAGAGTAATATTGGTAAAGGACATTTGCTGTTATGCTCTATGGTTAATCTCACTGGTCCATGAGGAGACTGTGTAAACACCTCATGCTATTACAAGAGGTTAAAGCATTGTTCTTTACTTCATACAGGCACACAGGTTAATAAACCGTCTGTAACTGAAGAACAGAGTGTGCGTTTCTTGATTGCAAACGTGCAACACTGAGACATCCACACCCTGAGACTGAGAGACTGACACATCCACAAGCTGAGACTGAGAGACTGACACATCCACACCCTGAGACAGAGACTGACACATCCACACCCTGAGACAGAGAGACTGACACATCCACAAGCTGAGACTGAGACTGAGACATCCACACCCTGAGACAGAGAGACTGAGACATCCACACCCTGAGACTGAGACATCCACACCCTGAGACTGAGACATCCACACCCTGAGACTGAGACATCCACACCCTGAGACTGACACATCCACACCCTGAGACTGAGAGACTGACACATCCACACCCTGAGACTGAGAGACTGACACATCCACAAGCTGAGACAGAGAGACTGACACATCCACACCCTGAGACAGAGAGACTGAGACATCCACACCCTGAGACTGAGACATCCACACCCTGAGACTGAGACATCCACACCCTGAGACTGACACATCCACACCCTGAGACTGACACATCCACACCCTGAGACTGACACATCCACACCCTGAGACTGAGAGACTGACACATCCACAAGCTGAGACTGAGACATCCACACCCTGAGACAGAGAGACTGAGACATCCACACCCTGAGACTGAGAGACTGACACATCCACAAGCTGAGACTGAGACTGAGACATCCACACCCTGAGACAGAGAGACTGAGACATCCACACCCTGAGACTGAGACATCCACACCCTGAGACTGAGACATCCACACCCTGAGACAGAGAGACTGAGACATCCACACCCTGAGACTGAGACATCCACACCCTGAGACTGAGACATCCACACCCTGAGACAGAGAGACTGAGACATCCACACCCTGAGACAGAGAGACTGAGACATCCACACCCTGAGACAGAGAGACTGAGACATCCACACCCTGAGACTGAGACATCCACACCCTGAGACTGAGACATCCACACCCTGAGACTGACACATCCACACCCTGAGACTGACACTCCACACCCTGAGACTGACACATCCACACCCTGAGACTGAGAGACTGACACATCCACAAGCTGAGACTGAGACATCCACACCCTGAGACAGAGAGACTGAGACATCCACACCCTGAGACTGAGAGACTGACACATCCACAAGCTGAGACTGAGACTGAGACATCCACACCCTGAGACAGAGAGACTGAGACATCCACACCCTGAGACTGAGACATCCACACCCTGAGACTGAGACACTCCACACCCTGAGACAGAGAGACTGAGACATCCACACACCCTGAGACTGAGACATCCACACCCTGAGACTGAGACATCCACACCCTGAGACAGAGAGACTGAGACATCCACACCCTGAGACAGAGAGACTGAGACATCCACACCCTGAGACAGAGAGACTGAGACATCCACACCCTGAGACCGAGAGACTGAGACATCCACACCCTGAGACTGAGAGACTGAGACATCTACACCCTGAGACCGAGACATCCAAACCCTGAGACTGAGAGACTGACACATCCACACCCTGAGACAGAGAGACTGATGTGGCATGGTAGCTTTAAACGCACATGTAAAGTTAGGGTAGGGTACTGAGCGGTGAGTATCACCTCCAGCCAGCAGATGGCGTGAGCCTGGTTGGGAGTGGAGGGTCATGTACCAGGAAGTGTTCGGCTCTATGGTTAATCTCACTGGTGCATGGAGGAGACTGTGTAAACACCTCATGATTGCGAGAGATTAAAACACTGTTTTTACTTCATACAGGTAAACCCAGTATAAGCATAGATCCAGCAAGCAGCATAATCTTGAAGTGTGTGTGAAGCCATAAGAAAAGAGTGTGTCATTTTCTGTGTATCTGTTCTGTAAATAGTTTTAAATTAGTTCTGCTCTGTTAGTTAGTTATGTGGTCTGTGCAGTAATAGTACAGGTAAAAAAAGAACTGTGTGCATAAACTGCATGTCTAGTATAGAGTAATATTGGTAAAGGACATTTGCTGTTATGCTCTATGGTTAATCTCACTGGTCCATGAGGAGACTGTGTAAACACCTCATGCTATTACAAGAGGTTAAAGCATTGTTCTTTACTTCATACAGGCACACAGGTTAATAAACCGTCTGTAACTGAAGAACAGAGTGTGCGTTTCTTGATTGCAAACGTGCAACACTGAGACATCCACACCCTGAGACTGAGAGACTGACACATCCACACCCTGAGACTGAGAGACTGACACATCCACAAGCTGAGACAGAGACTGACACATCCACACCCTGAGACAGAGAGACTGAGACATCCACACCCTGAGACTGAGACATCCACACCCTGAGACTGAGACATCCACACCCTGAGACTGAGACATCCACACCCTGAGACTGACACATCCACACCCTGAGACTGAGAGACTGACACATCCACAAGCTGAGACTGAGACTGAGACATCCACACCCTGAGACAGAGAGACTGAGACATCCACACCCTGAGACTGAGAGACTGACACATCCACAAGCTGAGACTGAGACTGAGACATCCACACCCTGAGACAGAGAGACTGAGACATCCACACCCTGAGACTGAGACATCCACACCCTGAGACTGAGACATCCACACCCTGAGACAGAGAGACTGAGACATCCACACCCTGAGACTGAGACATCCACACCCTGAGACTGAGACATCCACACCCTGAGACAGAGAGACTGAGACATCCACACCCTGAGACAGAGAGACTGACACATCCACACCCTGAGACAGAGAGACTGACACATCCACACCCTGAGACAGAGAGACTGACACATCCACACCCTGAGACAGAGAGACTGACACATCCACACCCTGAGACAGAGAGACTGACACATCCACACCCTGAGACAGAGAGACTGACACATCCACACCCTGAGACAGAGAGACGGAGACATCCACACCCTGAGACCGAGAGACTGACACATCCACACCCTGAGACTGAGACATCCACACCCTGAGACAGAGAGACTGACACATCCACACCCTGAGACAGAGAGACGGAGACATCCACACCCTGAGACAGAGACTGAAACATCCACACCTTGAGACCGAGAGACTGAGACATCTACACCCTGAGACAGAGAGACTGAGACATCCACACCCTGAGACAGAGAGACTGAGACATCCACACCCTGAGACCGAGAGACTGAGACATCCACACCCTGAGACAGAGAGACTGAGACATCCACACCCTGAGACAGAGAGACTGAGACATCCACACCCTGAGACAGAGAGACTGAGACATTCCGACATCAAAGACGACACATCCAGACCCCCCCACATGTAAGAAGGTTTTTGCGTTCCTCCACCTCACCTGAAGCGAATTTTTTCTCGCAGGACATGTCCCATCCAGGCTTCCATCAACCTGCTGAGAGTGACCGAGAGGGCAGAAACCTGCTGATCCAGCGCCATGAGTTTAATTCCCTCCATAACCGGTGCCAGGACGGCCCTTGTGGCACACCGAGCATAGTCACTGGGCACGACACCCGGATCTGTAAATCCAAGAGCAAACACACATCATAAAGCAGAAAATGGGGCGTGCACTCCAACACTCAGAAATGTAAGTGAGCGCATTGTTAAGCGTGAGTGCAGCAATCACTGGGAGAAATTGTCAGCAAGCGATGTCAAACACACATCATAAAGCAGAAAATGGGGCGACGTCAAACACACATCATAAAGCAGAAAATGGGGCGACGTCAAACACACTTCATAAAGCAGAAAATGGGGCGACGTCAAACACACTTCATAAAGCAGAAAATGGGGCGACGTCAAACACACATAAAGCAGAAAATGGGGCGACGTCAAACACACATCATAAAGCAGAAAATGGGGCGACGTCAAACACACATCATAAAGCAGAAAATGGGGCGACGTCAAACACACATCATAAAGCAGAAAATGGGGCGATGTCAAACACACATCATAAAGCAGAAAATGGGGCGACGTCAAACACACTTCATAAAGCAGAAAATGGGGTGTGCACTCTGTGACGGAACGGCCATGACAATGTTTGAGTTTAATTTTCTTACATTTCATTGCCTTGTATTTAGTGTAAAGTTTTTTGTGAGACAATTAAGGTTATTCAAAGAGAATCGAAAAGTCACTGCACGTTCGGTGACTTTTCGTTCTCTTCAATTTGGTGCGATTTGGCAATCCCATTTTCGGCGACCCTGCGGTGTATTCAGCAAGCACCACAGGGCCATCGTAGTGCAGGGAAAAGCTGCCGCAAACCCGACGAACACTCACCGCAAAACCTAGGCGAATGCACGCTGAAACCCACAAAAAACATCTGGATTAACCCCGCCGAAGACACCGGAGAAACCCGAGCAGGAGCCGATCACAGCGCAGAGCAGCCGCCAGAAAAAGTCGACACCACAGACGAATGGAGTGAACAAAAAAAAACAAAAAACAGTCTGCTTGAATGTTTGAAAAGTGAAACGCTGTTTGCAAAGAAATTACTGAGCGAAAATGTCTGAAATTTACATATAAAATCCAATGAATGATAATAACAAGGGCGGTTACAGAAAAAAAAAGTTTTTTTAAAAAAAATATCGCCAAAAATTTTTTGCCCAGAAAATCCCGAAAAATGCTTAAAATATATTAAAAAAAATCTAAAAATAAAGAATCTTTTTACTGCAGAATATAATAGTAAACGGTTTATTAGATATTGGATTAAAACGGGAATATTTTTAACATTGAAGCCTATGGGATTTGCCTGAATAAACCTGCCGAATTAAACCACTGAACAGCAGGGCAATTCGACAACTTTTCACTGCTGGTTTTTGTTCTCTGAATAGCCAAAGCTATGGGGATTTCACAGCCCTCAAACAGGCAACGAACCGGCACCGTATGTGCACCAATTCGCCAACATTTGGCGAACTGCCTGCTCTCTGGATAGCCAAACGGCCAAGAAAGGTAACCAAACCCTGAATTTCACTGTTCAGTTATCTTTCGGCAGCCATTCGGATCTCTTTGAATAACCCTGACTGTTATTTCCCCCATGTGTAATCTGTAAACATTTGCCCTGCTTCCAACCCCTCCTCCAGATCTGTCTTTAACCAGAACGCTTTATCAGTTTCCTTTGTTAGGAGACCTGGGTGTGTGTGGGGGGAGGGGGAGGCTTTGGGAGGTTCTGGTGTAGAGAAACGCAGGGGCGCTTTCTTACGTTTGAATGTCTAACTGAAAACCTCTGAATTAAGGCATTCTGTGGTTGGTGTTCAATCGGCAAGGATCTTCTCACAGTCTATGTGTCGTCTACTCTGTGGGGTACGATCAGCTCCTTGTACAGTGCAAAGGAGTGCCCAGATGGAGGTTTGACACCTGAGTCGCTAGTACCCTTCCCTGGGATGCCCCCACTGACTTTGGGAGGGAGGTGAGAGAGGATCCCTCCTTAGAGGTTTATAGGAGCAGGGCAGAGGAGGGCCGAGGGGGGCTGGAGGGGGAACAATTTATTTGGGAAAGGGGACTGTTATATTGGGTACCAGAGAGGGGAGGTTCAGGTTCTAGCTCCACGGCCACCCAGCAGCTCGTTGTGCCCCAGAAATATAGACAAGTGTTACTGCGGCTTGCCTATGACATACCCCTGGCCGGGCAACTTGGGGTCAGCCGCACCAGACACCGGCACACCCAAAACTTTGTCTGGCCACGGGTAGCCATATATATCCTACAATATTGCCAGGCATGCGACAGCTGTCAGCGCGTGGGGAAGAGAGGAGACTGCACCAGAACAAAGCTACACCCCCTCCCCATTGTGGAGGAGCCCTTTAGCTGGGTCACCGTCAATATCATAGGGCCCCTGGCCAAGCCCAGCCCATCGTGGAAGAAGTACATTTTGACAGTGGTGGATTATGCCACCCGGTATACCGAAGCGGTTGCGTTGTCCGACATCCGGGCTGAAACTGTGGCAGATGCTTTGGTCGGAGTGCTCTCCAGGGTGGGATTCCCTCAGGAGATACTCTCAGACAAGGGTACACAGTTTACCACAGAAGTTACCAACAAGTTGTGGAGGCTGTGTGGCATAAAGTCGATCAGGAGTTCCCCTTATCATCCACAAACCAACGGGTTATGTGAGCGATTCAATGGAACCCTGAAACAACTTCTGGCTACATTTATCACCACGTGCAAAAATTGGCAGAAGTTCCTGCCGCACCTTGTGTTTGCCTACCGGAAGGTGCCCCAAGAATCCACTGGGTTCTCCCCCTTTGAATTAATGTACGGGTGAGGGGGACCCTTGACCTAGTTAGGAAATACTGGGAAAGGGTGGAGAGCGCAGAAGGAACCCCTATTAATATTATTATTTTTTATAAAGCGCCAGCATATTCCACAGCGCTGTACAATGGGCACAGTAACATAGAAAAATTTCGGCAGATAAGAACCTTTCGGCCCATCTAGTCGCCCAATTACATGGATACTTTACCTGGATTTATCTTTTGTTTAGGATAGCCTTATGCCTATCCCATGCCTGCTTAAATTCAATTACTGTTTTGGCCTCTACCACTTCTACTGGAAGACTGTTCCATGTATCCACCACCCTCTCAGTAAAATAATGCTTCCTGATGTTACTTTTAAACCTTTGTCCCTCTAATCTAAGACTATGTCCTCTTGTTTTGCTACTTTGTTTCCTTTTAAATATACTCCCTTCCTCTACCTTGTGGATTCCCTTTACGTATTTAAATGTTTCTATCATATCTCCTCTGTCTCGTCTTTTTCCAAGCTGTACATGTTAAGATCATTAAGCCTTTCCTGGTAACTTTTCTCCTTCAAGCCGTACACCATTTTAGTAGCCCTTCTCTGAACTCTTTCTATGATGTCTATATCCTTCTGGAGATACGGTCTCCAGTACTGCACACAGTACTCCAAGTGAGGTCTCACCAGTGCTCTGTACAGTGGCATGAGCACTTCCCTTTTCCTACTGCTAATACCTCTCCCTACACAACCAAGCATTCTGCCAGCATTTCCAAGCATTCTGCCAGCATTTCCTGCTGCTCTATTACATTGACTACTTACCCTTAGATCCTCTGAAATAATGACCCCTAAATCCCAACCCTCAGATGTATCAAATATTCTATATTCAGCCCTTGGGTTTTTACGTCCCAGGTGCATTATCTTACACTTATCCACATTAAAACTCAATTGCCACAGCTCCCACCATTTTTTTAGTTTACCTAAATCATTTGTCATTTGGCAGTATAGGCAGGGATACAATACATTGAACAACATTTTTTTGTATTTAAAGTTTTTATTTTGCAAATAGCAAAAAGGTCACAAGTTGACTGGCAATATCGACCTCGCAGGGCCATAGCAACTCACATAATATCACATACATAGAAAGGTTCAGCAATGGTAGATAGAACAGCATTAAATCACGATGAAAAACAAGGAAGGCATACATAAAACCAAAAACGACATCAAAGGGCCATAACAAGTCATCTGCTTAAAAACGTGGACGTAAAAATAAAAATGTCATCTCAAAAATCTAGGATATCTTCTGAGAGTCATAGGGAATGAGTGGGTTAGCAAAAGCATCTTCAAAACCCTGCTCAAAAAAAAAAAAAAAAAGAGGGAGGAAAATAGTAAAACAAGCAAAAAATCTGTTCTAGGTATCTATAAAAAAAAAAAAAAGAAAAGAAGGAAGGGGAAAAAAATAATACAAAGAATTGGCAAAGGCCATAAGCACATCCCGGCGATCTAGAAGACCATGGGAGGTCGAGGGAGAGAAAAAAGGCACTAGGCCCAGGAACTCGGGGGGCCAGATCAAGCGCCAGGCCACCATGGCGCACCCAGAGAAAACCTGTAAACGCTAAAATAAAAATACAAAAAAAATTAAAAATTTAAGGAAAACTCGTCAAATTAGTCACTGAATAGCAAAGTCAGCCAGTGTCCAACAACAAAAGGACGGGCAGCCACAGGCAGGGCCATGCGACTTCTCCCATATCTCTCAGCCCCCTCATGGGTACAGGCAGCACAGCAGGAAGGACGCAGGAGAGACAGGGCCAGGAGGAGGGTCCCACTCGCCCCACACAAGTTCCAAGGTAAACTCAGCATAGGCCGGTCTGTGCCCTTCTGCCGCTCACGGCGAACAGTCCCTTGTGCCGCTGATTTCCCCTTCCGAGAAGGCCATCGGGTGGTCAGACCGCAAAGAGGTCTGGCCGGATCCGACTCTCCAGCGGCTGCATCAGTCATGTCTCGGGCCCAAGGCCCGCACTGCCTCCCCCTCGGCGTGCAGGCCTAGTGTCCCGGGTGGTGCTATCCACGCATATCTCGTGGAGGGAGTCATGACCTTCGACTCGGCATCTGGCAACAAAGCAGAGCTCACGCAGGCAGACCTCCCGGTGTCCTCCTGCGGCACAGAGGCCCTCCCCAAACACGGCACAGGATCCCATGAGTCGACGAACTCAGTCACTGCCGTACCGCCATTCTCTTCAGCCGGCTTCCGGAACTCCTCTGGTGCTAACCCACGTGGAGAACCCGAACTCCTGCAGTACCTCAGGGCTTCTGTGAAACGCCACATGTCGCCTCGCGTCAGTGGACGATCATCCTCTTCCTCCTCCATCAACAGGCTCTCTAGGTTCAGAAGCGCTGCCTCCAGGCCAGCTAGCGGGGGAAGCGGCGAGACATCGTCTGCCTCCGCGCACATCCCCTGTCCGCCCCCTTCACCAGGTCAGCTGCAGCTGCTGGGCAACAGGGGCCCTCCATCGCCACAGCCCTCTTCCAAGTCAGCGGCGTCGGGTGCAGCAGGGGTGTCACGGTGCAGGGCAAGGACCTCAGATGTGTGTCAGAAGGACCCCCGATCGGGGGGGAACAAAGGGCTTCCGATCCAGGGTTCGGCCTGGTGATAGGCCCCAAGATGGCCGCCGGCATCTCACACCAACCCCTATACAGCAGTCTCTGGTCCGGGGTGGGGGGACGGGACACAAAACGGGCCCCAGACATCACAACTCCGATGGCTAGCCGCTCCGTGTTCCTGGGAAGTAAAGTCAGCGGTTATAGTCATTTAGGGAACCCAGAGACAGGTAGGCGCTCCAGAGACACACGTCCGCTCTCATCCGCAGCCAGCCACGCCCCCCACATTGAACAACATTTTGATAAACCAGTAAACGAAGGCCTTATTCCCGTGGGAACTCACAATCTATTCTGCAGTTCGTCCTGGAGCTGAGGGGCCAAATGGGAGAGCTCACTCAGGCCGTCTGTGAGAACCTCCTATCAGCTCAGCAGCGCACCTGGTATGATAGGGGGGTCCGAGACCGTAGCTTCCAGGTGGGACAAAAAGACCTAGTGCTGGATCCTACGAGGCAAAACAAACTGCGGGCAGCTTGGCGAAAGCCCTATTGAGTCATAGAACAAAAGAACGACACAACATACATTGTGGTTCCGTGCACTGATTAGAGGGTCAGACACATGTTCCATGTTAACATGCTGAAACCCTACCATGAGCAGCCTAAGGAGGTGGCGGCCATCTGTTGCCCCCGCCTCTGACAACTTAGAAGGGCTTCCCTTACCCGACCTCCTGGGGAAGGGAACCCCCTCAGACAAGGTGGAATCTGTACAGCTAGGAGAAGCGCTTAGCGACCTGGAAAAAGAGCAAGCCCGGGCTCTGCTAGCCAGGAAACAAGGAGTCCTGTCTGGGGAGCCGGGCTACACAGAGCTAGCCCTGCACAAGGTAGAAACAGAGGGCCAGACCCCC
Source organism: Leptobrachium leishanense (assembly GCA_009667805.1). Lineage (NCBI taxonomy): Eukaryota > Metazoa > Chordata > Amphibia > Anura > Megophryidae > Leptobrachium > Leptobrachium leishanense. Next base: position 76,719 of record RXON01001650.1, read on the forward strand.
CCCCCCCTTAGGCAACCTCCTTTTCGGATCCCTGAGTCGGTTAGAGACGGGATGTGTAAGGAGCTGCAGGAGATGATCCGCCTGGGAGTCATTGAGGGCTCAGACAGCCCCTGGGCCTCCCCTGTAGTCCTAGTACCCAAGCAGGATGGGACTGGTTCTGTGTGGATTACAGGAGACTCAATGAGAAGACTGTAGCCAATACCTTCCCCATGCCGCAAATAGATGAGCTGTTGGACCGGGTAGCTAGGGGGAATTATCTGACCACTATCGACCTATGTAAGGGATACTGGCAGATCCCCCTGGCTCCCGATGCCATCCCCAAATCGACGTTCATCACCCCGTTTGGCCTGTACCAATTTAAGGTAATGCCTTTCAGGATGAAGAACGCCCCGGCCACCTTTCAGAGGATGGTGGACAGGTTACTCAATGGCCTCCAAGGCTTTGTCGGTGCCTACTTGGATGACATTCCCATCTACGGCGCGACATGGGAGGAGCATCTCCACCGCATAGAAACTCTACTAGACAGGATCCATCAAGCTGGGTTGACTTTAAAGCCAGAAAAGTGTCATATCACTATGGCAGAGGTACAATGCTTGGGCCACCGGGTGGGTCGGGGAAAGCAGCGTCCTGAGCCAGAAAAAGTTGAGACAATAGTCAACTGGCCCACACCCCCACTAAGACCCAAGTGATGGCTTTTAGCGGGACGGAGGGCTACTATAGGAAATTTGTCCCCAACTATAGCAGCATAGCGAAGCCCCTCACTGATCTGACAAACAAGAGCCTACCCAGTCAGGTGGCCTGGGCCTCAGAGTGCGAGGAAGCCTTCAAACAGCTAAAGCGTGCTCTCACTGATGCGCCTCTGCTATCTGCCCCTGATCCATCTAAATGTTTTCTTGTTCATACAGATGCTTCTACATTTGGACTGGGGGCAGTACTGAGCCAAGTTGACGACGATGGACAAGAGCACCCTGTGGCCTTTTTGAGCCGAAGGTTACTGCTACGGGAGGTCGGTTATGCAGCCATTGAAAAGGAATGCCTCGGGCCTAAAGAAATTGCAGCCCTACCTTTATGGCTGCCCCTTTTCCCTCCTCACAGGCTACGACCAATTGGTCTGGCTTCACAGGGTCGCAGGAGACAATGGCAGGCTATTGCGATGGAGCCTGGCCCTACAAGCCTTTGACTTCACCATCCACTATCGACCCGGGAAGCAGAATGGCATTGCTGACGGGTTGAGACGACAAACTGAATTTGAACGCTGTGAGCAGGCCCGGACATTCCCCGAGCCGACCCGTCGGGGTCTGGCTGTGTCTGCTGGAGTGCTGATCAAGGGGGGAGCATTGTGACAGAACGGCCATGACAATGTTTATTTGCGTTTTAATTTTCTTACATTTCATTACCCTGTATGTAGTGTAAACCTCTCGGCTGCTTTTGACACTGTTGACCACCCTCTCCTTCTACAGACCCTCAACTCTCTTGGTCTCGGTGACACTGCACTCGCTTGGGTTGACTCCTATTTATCTAACAGGTCCTTCTCTGTGTCCTTTGCTGGTAACTCCTCCTCTGCATTGCCTCTATCTGTTGGTGTACCTCAAGGCTCTGTCCTTGGTCCTCTGCTCTTTTCCATCTACACCTCCTCCCTGGGCAAAATCATCAACAGCTTTGGCTTTAATTACCACCTCTACGCTGATGACACTCAGATCTACCTATCTACCCCTGGTCTCTCTCCCCCTGTCCTTTCATAAGTCAGTGACTGTTTATCTGGCATCTCCTCCTGGATGGCCTCCCACCACCTAAAAGATCAACATGTCCAAGACGGAGCTCCTACTTATTCCTCCCTCTAATGCCTCCCCACCTCCTGACTTCTCTATCACGGTGGAGGGTATCACCATCTCCCCATCAAACCAAGTTCGCTGTCTTGGAGTTACACTTGACTCTGCTCTTTCCTTCATCCCCCACATCAAGTCTCTTTCCTCCAACTGCCTATACCAACTACGTAATATTTCAAGAATTCGGCCATTTCTTACCGCTGTCACCACAAAACAACTCATACACGCCCTGGTAATCTCCCGACTCGACTATTGCAATAATCTCTTATCTAGCCTCCCTCTGTCCCGCCTCTCCCCCCTACAATCCATCCTGAACGCCTCCGCCAGGCTAATTCACCTCACCCGCCGCTCTGTCTCTGCCGGTCCCCTCTGCGAGTCCCTTCACTGGCTCCCCATCCACCTCACCCGCCGCTGTCTCTGCCGCTCCCCTCTGCGAGTCCCTTCACTGGCTCCCTATCAACCTCACCCGCCGCTCTGTCTCTGACGCTCCCCTCTGCGAGTCCCTTCACTGGCTCCCCATCCACCTCATCCTCCGCTCTGTCTCTACCGCTCCCCTCTGCGAGTCCCTTCACTGGCTCCCCATCCACTGCAGAATTAAATTTAAAATCCTTACCCTGACCTACAAAACCCTCACTAACTCAGCGCCCCACTACCTGTCCTCACTAATCACCAAATACACCCCAGCCCGCTCCCTAAGGTCAAACAGTGACCTGCGCCTAGCTTCTCCCTGCATCACCTCTTCCCATGATACACTGCAGGACTTCTCACGCGCAGCCCCCATTCTCTGGAACGCTCTCCCTCGTACTGTCAGACTTTCCCCTAACTTCTCTTCCTTCAAACGCTCCCTTCAAAACATTTCTATTTAGGGAAGCCGACCACCCAACTCACTGAGGCAACCAGCCCATCACTCTCACCTTACAGTCCTCTCCTCCTGTTTCCAACCCCAACCCTTATAGATTGTGAGTTCCTACGGGAATAGGGCCCTCATCTCCTTCTGTACTGTTTGTCAAATGTTGTACAATGTATTGTAACCCTGTCTATACTGTGCCTATTGTACAGCGCTGCGGAATATGCTGGCACTTTATAAATAAAGAATAATAATAATAATATGAGATACTGTATTTTTTTTGCCCATGTGTAATCTGTAACCATTTTCCCTGCTTCAACCCCTCCCCCAGATCTGGCTGTAACCAGAACTCTTTATCAGTTTCCTCTGTTAGAAGACCAGTGTGTGTTTGAGTGTGTGTGGGGAGGAGGCTTTGGGAAGATCTGGTAAAGAGAAACGCAGGGGCATGTTCTTCCGTTTGAATGTCAAACTGAAAACCTCTGAACAAAGGCATTCTTCCGGTTGGTGTTCAATCGGCAAGGATCTTCTCACAGTCTATGTGTCGTCTACTCTGTGGGGGTACGATCAGCTCCGTGTACAGTGAAAAGGGGCACGTAGACGGAGGTTCCCTAGCTTAGGGATACCAGGATCCGTAACACACTCCAACACCCCGAAATGTAACTGAGTGCATTGTAAAGCGTGAGTGCAGCAATCACTGGGTAAAATCCTCAGCAAGCGACGTCAAATACACATCAAAAGCAGAAAATGGGGCGACGTCAAACACACATCAAAAAGCAGAAAATGGGGCGACGTCAAACACACATCAAAGAGCAGAAAATGGTGCGAGGTCAAACAGCTGCAATATTATAGGGACGGAGGGGAGGTTATGATTTATAGGGACTGCGGGGTCAGACGTAGTAAGGCAGTACATACCGGAGCTGAATGGGCGGCGCCAGTACCGGCTGGGTGGCATGCTGTGCTGAAAGATATTTCGGGCCAGTCTGTCACAGGTGTGTCCCAAGGAGTGAGGGAGGGAAACCAGCAGAACCTGGAAATATGAAACATGGAATAACACGTGGAGAATACAGAGAGATCAGGGGGATAACATGGGTGTAACAGGTCTCCGTACCCTGACCGGGTCACAGTTGTCAATACCGCTTCCTTGCCGGACCCCTGTGTTCTCCCCAGCAGACTTTTGTGCCTTATGCCAATCCTTAGACGAAGCTTAAATGGGTACACGTAAATAGTCTTGCTTGCTTTGCCCAGGGAGAAGTTACATAAGTAAAGAATAACCCAATAAAGTGTAAACACATTCTAGATAGGGGGAGCGGAGTTTGGCTACAGTAACCACAAAGTAATTTTATAAACCATAGTAACAGTAAATCAGTTAATGGGGCAGGGTTTGCCCAAGAATGCAGACAGCTAACAAAGACCACTCAAACGCACACAGATAATTAACGCATTGCCAAAATAACCCAGCCAGTAACCCCATCAGCAGATAGCAACAGATACAGATCGACCATAACGATAGAGAATAGCTTTATTCATACATAACACAGATTAGAGAAACAGAGAGAAAGTCTGCAGCAGCTGAACAGCCACCCAGGTGGAGAATAATAGGTCTGAGATAACATGGATTTACTAATAGCCACGCACGCCGTGATATCCCCACTAAGCTGTAACATGGGATAACACGGATTTAATAGCCCGTGACGTGAGGCACTTTGGATTTGGGCTACAGGGATTTAGAAATGTATTTGGGAGGTGCATGCCTCTTGTTCCATATTATTTCCCTGCCCTCACGTGTTTAAGTCATCTTGTGCCTGTAGAGTGTGTGCAGGCTGTTTGTATAATCTGTTATGCATGAATAATGTGATTGTCTGTCTGTCGTTATGGCCCATGTGTATCTGTTGCTATCTGCTGTATATTTGAGTAGTTTTGTAGCTGTGCCTGTGTGTATAGGTGTGTGCGAGGCTACACTAGCTGTGCCTGTGTGTATAGCTGTGTGCGAGGCGACACTAGCTGTGCCTGTGTGTATAGGTGTGTGCGAGGCGACAGTAGCTGTGCCTGTGTGTATAGGTGTGTGCGAGGCGACACTAGCTGTGCCTGTGTGTACAGGTGTGTGCTAGGCGACACTAGCTGTGCCTGTGTGTATAGGTGTGTGTGAGGCAACACTAGCTGTGCCTGTGTGTATAGGTGTACGTGTGAGGCAACACTAGCTGTGCCTGTGTGTAATAGGTGTACGCGACAGTAGCTGTGCCTGTGTGTATAGGTGTGTGCGAGGCGACACTAGCTGTGCCTGTGTGTATAGGTGTGTGCGAGGCGACACTAGCTGTGCCTGTGTGTATAGGTGTGTGCGAGGCGACACTAGCTGTGCCTGTGTGTATAGGTGTGTGCGAGGCGACACTAGCTGTGCCTGTGTGTATAGGTGTGTGCGAGGCGACACTAGCTGTGCCTGTGTGTATAGGTGTGTGCGAGGCTACACTAGCTGTGCCAGTGTGTATAGGTGTGTGCAAGGCGACACTAGCTGTGCCTGTGTGTATAGGTGTGTGCGAGGCGACACTAGCTGTGCCTGTGTGTATAGGTGTGTGCGAGGCGACACTAGCTGTGCCTGTGTGTATAGGTGTGTGCGAGGCGACACTAGCTGTGCCTGTGTGTATAGGTGTGTGCGAGGCGACACTAGCTGTGCCTGTGTGTATAGGTGTGTGCGAGGCGACACTAGCTGTGCCTGTGTGTATAGGTGTGTGCGAGGCGACTCTAGCTGTGCCAGTGTGTTTATGGGTGTGCGTTACGCCGCAGCTAACCTCCATGCTGCTCCGCAGGGCCTGGATCTGAAGGCGCAGCCTGTAGCCGGTGAGATGTTCCTTACCCGGGGTCTGGTGGAAGTGAGAGCAGAGCGTAACGGCCTCCTCCCCCAAAACCTGGAGAGACACAGAATACCTGCCTTAACCCATTCACTACTAACACACATATCATGACATCACATCGAAATAAAAAGAACAGTGTGATCCGAGGGCACTGTAACAAAGCTGCAAGGAGCCACCCCTACCCTCACTGTAACAAAGCAGCAAGGAGCCACCCCACCCTCACTGTAACAAAGCTGCAAGGAGCCAACCCCACCCTCACTGTAACAGAGCTGCAAGGAGCCACCCTACCCTCACAGTAACAAAGCTGCAAGGAGCCACCTACACCCTCACTGTAACAAAGCTGCAAGGAGCCACCCACACCCTCACTGTAACAAAGCTGCAAGGAGCCACCCCACCCTCACTGTAACAAAGCTGCAAGTAGCTACCCCACCCTCACTGTAACAAAGCTGCAAGTAGCCAGCCCTACCCCCACTGTAACAAAGCTGCAAGGAGCTGCCCCGCCCCCACTGTAACAAAGCTGCAAGGAGTGTCCCCCACTGTAACAAAGCTGCAAGGAGCCACCCCCACTGTAATAAAGGTGCAAGGAGCTACTCCCACCCTCACTGTAACAAAGCTGCAAGTAGCCACCCCCACCCTCACTGTAACAAAGCTGCAAGGAGCTGCCCCACTCTCACTGTAACAAAACTGCAAGGAGCCACCCCCACTGTAACAAAGCTGCAAGTAGCCCCCCACCCTCACTGTAACAAAGCTGCAAGGAGCCACCCCCACCCTCACTGTAACAAAGCTCCACCGTCACTGTAAAAAGCTGCAAGGAGCTGGCCCCACCCTCACTGTAACAAAGCTGCAAGTAGTCGCCCCGACCCTCACTGTAACAAAGCTGCAAGGAGCCACCCCCACCCTCACTGTAACAAACCTGCAAGGAGCCACCCTCACTGTAACAAAACTGCAAGGAGCCACCCTCACTGTAACGAAGATGCAAGGAGCCACCCCCACCCTCACTGTAACAAACTTTACTGCAGCATTCCGGCAGCCAGGGATTGGGAAGAATGCAAGTAGAGCTGTGGGGTCACTCAGTGCTGTACAGGGATAAGATTCAAGGGCTTATAATGAGAAAACATTTCCAAATTTTCCTATCCTAATGACGGAAAGTTTGGATTTTAATAAGGACTCTGAGGCGAGTATTTACATTCTCTTTGTTTATTGCACCAAACACAGCAGCAAAGAAAGACGCAAGTAACCAGAAAAAAACATTCCCTCAATGTGATACCCCTCCCAACTCTGAAGTGGATCATTCCTGGTGGTAATCTTTGGGGTTCATGTTTGTTGGTCGCCCTTTAAGGGGGGGTACTGTCACGGTTTCAGCCCTGGTGGGGAGAGCAATCCAGGCAAGCTCTTACCTTGTCTGGGCAATCCATTTCTCCCTCTGCTCCTGGATTCCCTGTATCCAGTCTGGCCTTAGATCACATGTTCTGCATGCTCTGCTGCACTCCCTATGATCAGGGTTACTGTATGGGTCATGGCTCCCTGAGGTTCTGTTGGTATATTCTATGCGCTGTGATCTCCTGTGTACCGACCCCTAGCTTGTCTGATATCCCTCTCTGGTTTCTGATCTCTGGCTTCTGTATGAACACCCGTTCTGGTTACTGACTCCAGCTCTTATTTATGACCAAGTCTCTGGATTTGTCCCTGCCTAATATAACATACATACAGTTTTCTACATCTGAATCTACTCACACAATAGAGGATACATTTTAAATACACCACACTTCATAAAACCACATGAGTAATAACATACAGACAGGCCTGTCTTTAATATTGATTGGACCCTGGGCAAACATTTTCTTGGGGCCCCCCACGAAAGCCAGCCCACCGCATAATTTTGCTATCCAGCCCCAACATCCCCTAAAAAACAAAAAAAACACAAATACATCATGGACTTGTCTCACAAACAAGTCCTTAGATTGATCTGTAACAGTACGTACAAGCCAATTATAGCCTCTTCTAGGCTCTTTCTCATCATATATTTCTATTAACAGTTATATAGGTTCTTGAGAGAAAAGGCATCTTAATATCTTAATAACTTTCAGTAATAAAGTGCATATGACGGAATGGGATGTTGTTCCGCCTGCGGGTGTGCTCAATCTGCGTGACCCCTTCGCTTACCGCTGGCCCGACTACCGAGTGACGCGCACTCGGCGTCTCGTGCGGCCTGGCGTGACCCTGGGGAAGGGTTAGCGGGCGGTGGAGGGGACCCCTGCCTAGAACCAGCCCGACCACTGAGCCATACGGCACTCAGCGTCCCGAGCAGCTGGCTCACTGACCTTGTGGGTGTGGGACGTCCGTGGAGATCGGATCTGCCAGCCACGGAGGAATCTTCGGATCTATGTGGGAAACGTTTCGGATCTTGCGGGAAACGTTTCCGATCGCGGTGCGGTGGGTAACTTTCGGATCTCAATGGAGGAATGACCTTTCGGATCGGACGGCTGAAGGAACTTCGGATCTGGCAGAAGGGCGAGGGATTCGGATCTTCCCGCAATCCCTCGCAACACCGTAGCGAGGTACGCGGCCGCGCCCTTCGGTTCGGATCTCCGTCTCTCTGAGACCGAATCTTCCTGCGCTGCGCCTCTGCCCTGCTACTCGATGCAGGCACAGAGCGCTCGCTTCGGTTCGTACCTGGATGGACACCGTACCCTGAGATCGCGGGGGACTCTCAGATACGAAATTACGGTGGAGAAATAAGACACACCAGTCAAAGCTGAATGCACTGCAGGAACTCCCTTTATTGTTTACAGTACAAGCATTTATTACCTCTGCACACAATTAGAATACAATGGGACTCCTTGCCCGCCCTCCCAGGACCCATTGGCCCTTGGCCTTCAGGGAGTCGCCAATTCGGACCGGATGGTCCGAATCGGCCATTTTGCGATCCGAACCGGATGGTTCGGATCGGCCATTTTCCGAATCGAGAATTCTTAACTGCGCCACAAGGTGATCGGAAAATGGCGGCGAGCAAGGCAACAAAGGGAAAATACATTACACAATAAACCAACGGGGAACACTTTATTACACCACACAATCACATCTAAATAAAAGTACTTATAAAATTAGGTGCGTGCCACCACACCCAAGTGTCCATGTCACCACTGTCACTGCGCCGCCCCTGGCTGAGGGTGCTGGGCCATTCCGTGACACTCCTCCCCCTCCCCCAGTTCGACGCACCTGGTCTGACCCCACCGGGTCATACCGGGGAAGTCGGTGCTCCCAGGCCCATAGTCAGTCTGGGGAGGCCGAGTCACCAGGCCTCTCCATTTGGCCTTGCGGCCGTGCCAGCTTGGTCGGGACCCCATGTCCTTAGGGTTTCCCCGGCTGGGCGAGAGGACATACATCTGGGCCGGCGTGCCTCCTGTGTCCCCTCCAGGGCTACCGCTCCCCCGGGGAACCCGGGTGCTAAATGCACACGCCCCGGGTGCCCAGGTCAGCCGTGGGAAGAAACCGTGGCTGCGTGAGACCCCCCCTCCCAAGGGTTGCCGAAATGGGCAGAGGCCAGCGGCGCTCTGCCCTGTTGCCAGCTCTTCCACTGGATGGCCAGGTACGGGCACGGCAACCGAAGGAGCAAGTGGGGCCAAACCTGACTGCTCTTCCTGGTAGCCGACAAGAGAGACAAAGGATGATGCAACCGCAGTTGCACGGGGTCATCCTCACTCGGCCCCTCGGGGCGAGGTGGGAGAAACGGGCAGAGGCCAGCGGCGCTCTGCCCTGGTGTCAGCTCTTCCGCTGGGTGGGGATCCCCTTGCGGGAGGTTGGTCCCTTTTCCCCCCAGGCCCATCAGCAGTGGCGCACCACCCAGCCCGGGAGGATCATCTGTCTGCCCCACCTGGCAGACTGTGGGTGGTGGGCGGGGGCCAGCAGCGCCCTGCCCCGTGGCCAGCTCCTCAGCTGGGGAAGGATCTCCTTGCGGGAGGACGGTTACTTCACCCCCCGGGGCAAACAAGGGTTGCGCACAACCCATCCCGGGGAAACCATCCGTCTGCTCCTCCCGGCAGACCTTGAGTGGTGGGCAGAGACCAGCGGCACTCTGCCCCGTAGCCAGCTCTTCTGCTGGTTGGAGATCTCCTTGGGGAAGGATGGTCTCTTCACCCCCCGGGGCAAACACTGGTTGGGCACAACCCATCCCGGGGGAACCATCTGTCTGCTCCACCTGGCAGACTGTCAGCAGGGGGCAGAGGCCAGCGACGCTCTGCCCCGTGGCCAGCTCTTCCGCTGGTTGGCAATCTCCTTGTGGCGGGATGGTCTCTTCACCCCCCGGGGCAATCAGTGGTTGCGCGCAACCCATCCGGGGGAACCATCCGTCTGCTCCTCCTGGCAGACGTTGAGTAGTGGGCAGAGGCCAGCGGCACTCTGCCCCGTAGCCAGCTCTTCCGCTGGGTGGAGATCTCCTTGGGGAAGGATGGTCTCTTCACCCCCCGGGGCAAACAATGGTTGCGCACAACCCATCCCGGGGGGACCATCCGTCTCCTCCCCCGCTGGACCCGCGGCCTCGGCCACCCTGTCCTCTTGCGGGGTGCAGGGGGTAACTTCCTCAGTCGACCCCCCCACGGGCACCCATGGGTCCGCCTCGGCCTCCCATAGGTCCCAAACCTGGGGACTGTCGACTTCCTCCGCCGACCCGTCCCACCACGGGGAGCTCAGGCTCGACTGCGGAACGCCGTCCAACAGTCTCCGATAAGCCACCTCGAGCTCCCACTCTCGCTCGGCTAGGGACTCCAGCTCCTCAAACACTGAGTCCCTGCTGTCTGACGGGATCTCCAGTTCCCGTCGCTCCAGGATGTCTTCCATCCGCTCCTCGGTCTCCTCTCCAAACTCGGGGTCGGCGGCCATGCCCTCGTAGAGCAGCCCCGTGCCTCCGTAGCGAGGCCCTGCCGTGGAACTGCCTCCAGTAGGACGCACTGTCGGGGCGGCGGTTAGCCACCGGAGCGCGCGGTACTCGGCGTCCAGTGCGATCTCCTGCTGCACCAGACTCCGGAGCTCGTCCTCCCACTCCTCTGGGGCCCGACCTTGCAGGAACGCTGCTCGCACATCGTACTGCACCCGATGGACGACAGCGTCGGAGGGAATGTACACCCCATGGCAGTCCCGCTCATGGTCCAGAGCCTCGTACCACAGTTCCTCTGTGGACCTCTGGTCCTGCTCCAGGCCCTCCTGCAGCTCTCTTGCCCACCCGACCTTCATGTCGGCGAAGGTGCCAGCACAGGAGCACCGCTCCTCAACGGGGAATGGGGCGTCCTCAGATGCAGCTCCAGGCGGGCTGTGAGTCTCCATCCGAAGGTCGCGGGGATAAGTGACGTCCCCCGTACAGGCTCCAGGCGAGCTGAGAGTCCCGCAAGCGTAGTCACTGGGGGTTGCAGATTCCCAGGGTGAAGCTCCAGTCGAGCTGTGAGCCTCGACCCAGGGTTCCACAGGGTAGGGTTCGGGGTCAACATAATCAGTCTCTGCTCCGCGGAGCTCTGCCAACCGCAGCTCGTGCTGGCGTTCCTTCTCCTGCTCAACTTCCCGGTAGAACTCCCGAATCACTTGATATCTGGCCCCCTCCGCCGGGGCATCACCGAGCAGGGCAATCCGACGCCGCAACTCTCTGAGGCCAGCATCTTCCTCCACCTCTGCGCAGACAGGGCTGGGGACGGGCGTCATCGCCTCGTCCTGATCCATCCTGGTCAGTTCCTTGATCAGGGTCTTCCTCTTTTTGTTACCCGGCGTTCCTCCCCGGTTCTCCAACATCCCACGCAGGGTGTCCCTGTCGTAGGGGTTGTACGCCGCCATGGCGTAAGTCTCCTAGGGGTCTGCAGAGAGAGCGATCCCACCGCTGCCACCAGTATGACGGAATGGGATGTTGTTCCGCCTGCGGGTGTGCTCAATCTGCGTGACCCCTTCGCTTACCGCTGGCCCGACTACCGAGTGACGCGCACTCGGCGTCTCGTGCGGCCTGGCGTGACCCTGGGGAAGGGTTAGCGGGCGGTGGAGGGGACCCCTGCCTAGAACCAGCCCGACCACTGAGCCATACGGCACTCAGCGTCCCGAGCAGCTGGCTCACTGACCTTGTGGGGTGGGGACGTCCGTGGAGATCGGATCTGCCAGCCACGGAGGAATCTTCGGATCTATGTGGGAAACGTTTCGGATCTTGCGGGAAACGTTTCCGATCGCGGTGCGGGTAACTCTTCGGATCTCAATGGAGGAATGACCTTGCGGATCGGGATCGGCTGAAGGAACTTCGGATCTGGCAGAAAGGGCGAGGGATTCGGATCTTCCCGCAATCCCTCGCAACACCGTAGCGAGGTACGCGGCCGCGCCCTTCGGTTCGGATCTCCGTCTCTCTGAGAACCGAATCTTCCTGCGCTGCGCCTCTGCCCTGCTACTCGATGCAGGCACAGAGCGCTCGCTTCGGTTCGTACCTGGATGGACACCGTACCCTGAGATCGCGGGGGACTCTCAGATACGAAAATACGGTGGAAATAAAGCCACACCAGTCAAAGCTGAATGCACTGCAGGAACTGCCTTTATTGTTTACAGTACAAGCATTTATTACCTCTGCACACAATTAGAATACAATGGGACTCCTTGCCCGCCCTCCCAGGACCCATTGGCCCTTGGCCTTCAGGGAGTCGCCAATTCGGACCGGATGGTCCGAATCGGCCATTTTGCGATCCGAACCGGATGGTTCGGATCGGCCATTTTCCGAATCGAGAATTCTTAACTGCGCCACAAGGTGATCGGAAAATGGCGGCGAGCAAGGCAACAAAGGGAAAATACATTACACAATAAACCAACGGGGAACACTTTATTACACCACACAATCACATCTAAATAAAAGTACTTATAAAATTAGGTGCGTGCCACCACACCCAAGTGTCCATGTCACCACTGTCACTGCGCCGCCCCTGGCTGAGGGTGCTGGGCCATTCCGTGACAGTGCAAATGAACATTATTAGGTTTCAAGTGTAAAACCAATAGCTACTGTATATAGTATAGTCCGAACACAAAAATAAGAATTATATGTACCCAGCACAGACCCCCCAGAAATATACACTATATTGCCAAAAGTATTGTCTCACCTGCCTTGACTCACATATGAATTTAAGTGACATCCCATTCCTAATCCATAGGGTTCAATATGACGTCGCTCCACCCTTTGCAGCTATAACAGCTTCAGCTCTTCTGGGAAGGCTGTCCACAAGGTTTAGGAGGGGGTTTATGGGAATTTTTGTCCATTCTTCCAGAAGCGCATTTGTGAGGTCACACACTGATGTTGGACGAGAAGGCCTGGCTCTCAGTCTCCGCTCAAATTCATCCCAAAAGATGTTCTATCGGGTTGAGGTCAGGACTCTGTGCAGGCCAGTCAAGTCCATCCACACCAGACTCTGTCATCCATGTCTTTATGGACCTTGCTTTGTGCACTGGTGCACAGTCATGTTGGAAGAGGAAGGGGCCAGCTTCAAACTGTTCCCACAAAGTTGGGAGCATGGAATTGTCCAAAATGTCTTGGTATGCTGAAGCATTCAGAGTTCCATTCACTGGAACGAAGGGGCCAAGCCCAGCTCCTAAAAAACAACCCCACCCCATAATCCCCCCCCTCCACCAAACTATACACTTGGCACAATGCAGTCAGACAAGTACCGTTCTCCTGGCAACCGCCAAACCCAGACTCGTCCATCAGATTGCCAGATGGATAAGCGCGATTCGTCACTCCAGAGAACGCGTCTCCACTGCTCTAGAGTCCAGTGGCGGCGTGCTTTACACCACTGCATCCGACGCTTTGCATTGCACTTGGTGATGTATGGCTTGGATGCAGCTGCTCGGCCATGGAAACTCATTCCATGAAGCTCTCTGCGCACTGTTCTTGAGCTAATCTGAAGGCCACATTAAGTTTGGAGGTCTGTAGCGATTGACTCTGCAGAAAGATGGCGACCTCTTCGCACTATGCGCCTCAGCATCGGATTACCCTGCTCCGTCAGTTTACGTGGCCTACCACTTCGTGGCTGAGTTGCTGTCGTTCCCAAACACGTTCTTAAAATACAGCCGACTGTGGAATATTTAGGAGCGAGGAAATTTCACGGCTGGATTTGTTGCACAGGTGGCATCCTATCACAGCTCCACGCTGGAATTCACTGAGCTCCTGAGAACGACCCATTCTTTCGCAAATGTTTGTAAAAACAGTCTGTATGCCTAGGTGCTTGATTTTATACACCTGTGGCCATGGAAGTGATTGGAACACCTGATTCTGATTATTTGGATGGGTGAGCCAATACTTTTGGAAATATAGTGTATGTATCTAGCACAGGCCCCCAGAATTTTATGTATCCAGCACAGTCCCCCCCCCACACAAATATATGTACCCAGCACAGGCCCCCCCAGAATTATACTTACCCAGCACAGTCCTCCGGATCAGGTGACCTGTGTGTTCCTCCGTGCGCCAGCATTCTCCTCCACGCGGCCGCTGGCTTCTGAAGGTTGTGACACGCTCTCACGAGATCTCACCTGTAGCCCGTGTCACAGCCTTCACAGGACGGCGGCCATGCGAGGGAGAACGCTGGCGCTCGCAAGAAGACACAGCCAGTTGAGGGGTATTAATGCACTCCGCTAGCAGCGGTGGCGGTCGCCTACAGTTTACGCGTGCCCAAGGTGCAGCTGCTTTGCGCCCCTCAACAATGACTGGGCCCGGGGCAACTGCCCCTTTTGTCCTGCATTAAAGACAGCCCTGCATACAGAGATGTCCATACAGTATTTAAACGCAAAACCGAAAGAAAGGAGAAATGGTATTTAAAATGGGAGCAGAGTCAGTTCCTTGTGGCTCTCTGAGGCGAGCCCGATGACAACTCTGTGACATGTTCATTTATATTGTGTGGTGTTTAATGTACAGTAAAACGCTTGGTTTTAGTTTAAATGTACTTTTATTACTGTAAGTAAATGTGTTTTGGAAGTGCAGGCCTTTCTTTTGTGTAGAATGTAATTAGATTCGTGTGCTCTGTGATTATGCAAGAAGGCTTTTCTCTTTATCTGTTTGCATGTTTGAGGAGTCATGAGTCTGGGACAGTGTTTGACTGACAAGGCAATCTGATCTATTGGGACAATGGGTTATGTTAATATTGTGTGATAACTGAATGCTAAGAAATGTTTATTGTAAACGTCTAATCTAAATGACCTAATGTAATCAGAGTTCATCTTCCAGTGGAATTAAATTCCGCTGGTTTCCAGTGGTTTGGTTTATGTAGATGATCCCTGTTGGACCAGAGCATAAATACTGTTGCGTTTTTCAATAAACAACAGACTAATGTTTGAACATATAGCTTGGAGAGCAGGACAGGCAGACAAGCGAGGTCTATGACAAGGAGCTTATCAGATAGAGCATCCTCCACTAAGTCAAGGAGGTAAATTAAAGGATAGGTCACATTCTGAACCTTTTCCTCACATGCTTTAAGCACGTGATTTATGCCACACTTCACTGACCGGCCCTTCTTGGTCAAATATTTTGCAAACTCCTTGTGACAGACTCAGCTGTGTCTGGGGCAGTTGGAGGAGCCTGGGGGTTAGCCTCCTGCCTACGGTCCAAGGTGCAACCTGGGGTTTGCCAACTGGTTTGCCCAGGGAATCCAGGATTTATGTTGACTGTGTTTCTGTATAGTGCACATCTTTGTATTAGCTGTCCTCTGTATGTATAGTGTACATCTCTGTATTAGCTGCCCTCTGTCTGTATATTGCACATCTCTGTATTAGCTCTCCGCTCTCTGTATAGTGTACATCTCTGTATTAGCTGTCCTCCGTCTGTATAGTGTACACTTTCACTTGCTGTAAGAAGATTCCTGTGTTTCACTGCTTCCGTCAAACCTCCCCCCCCGCTAGAACCCAGCACACTGTGTAAAATAAGTTTGCATGTGTTGAATGTCTCTTCCATTGTTCTTTACTCATGTTATCTGATCTAATCTTTAATGTATTCTGGAAGGGGGAGGGGGGAGTTGTGTCAACTGTGTTTTAGCTGTGTATTTTTCAAATAAAGAGTCAGTCTTTGTTTTGCTGCTCAACAACACTGGTCGTGCCTGGTGCATTGCAGAGAGAAGGTTTGGGGGCTGCTAAAGCTGGATTTCAGGGTCCAGCTTGGAGAAAGCTAGTGTTTGACAGATGCACATGGTCGGTGTGCCAGGCGGTCTGTCACACTCCTCATCCACCATGGGGGTTAAACAGGTTTTGCATGAAGTGGAAGGATGCAGACATTCTGCATTGAAAGTCAAACAAGTGGCCCTGTCCATTGGGAGTCTCATGTGGGCGTCAACTCACACGGCAGTGGACAACGTAGAAGAAATAGAGACCTGCAATGACACGTTCATGGTGGCAAAATGCGCAGCCGTCTTAGAGGTGCGCTTAGGTGGGGGTGGGGTGCATGGGAGGGCTCATCATACAGTGAGGCCAGGTGCCAGGAGCTCACAGTCGAATCGGAGTCTCCCGCCAGAGGAGACGGGCTGAGAGTTTGGAGAGGGGCATTGCAAAATGCGACTACAACTGACGGGCAAGAAATACGCGAGTAAACGCAGTGGAACGAACTCACAAGATGGAGGCCGCAGACATCACATAGGTCAAGTCATGCATGATCTTAGGCCGGCCAAAACAAGGTTGCGGGAAGCAGGCAGAGACGTGTGTGTGCAAGTAGGGGTCGGAGGCGGCTCAAACCCACCACGCGGAACGTCTCCCACACTCTCGGGGTTATTCCAGGAACTGGGAGACAAAAGATTTACAAATACCAGCAGAAACCGGAGAAACGCCGGCCCAATCAAAAGACCAGACGAGGACCCGGGAGCCGAGAACCAAACCCCATGGTTAAAGTCAGAGATAGTCGGTACAACAGCAGACAAAAGAAAACACAAAAACACCAAAAAGGAGCAAAAATGCTGAGAAGAAAATGGAGCCAAAAAGGTGAACTTACCCAGACTGTGCAGGAGCAGCAAAGAAAGAGGACTTGCCGCCCTTGCACTGCCCTTTGTGGACTGGGGAGGGGGTGGCTTTGGATATGTTGGGAGGGGTATCCCTTGGGGATTGAGGGAATTTTTTTTTCTGTTTACTTGTGTCTTTCTTTGCTGCTTTGGTGGTGCAAAAAACAAAGAATGCAAATACTCACCTCCGAGGCCTGGTATTAAAATCTCTGTACAGTACCCCCTTCACAGTATGAGCACAGAACCCCCTTCCCAGTATGAGCACAGACCTCCCCAAGTCAGTACAGGAGCACCTCAGTGAGAAAGCGATACTTACAGGCAGGTCGGCGTGTGTGATCAGCACTAGGGGGCAGAGCGCCCGCGTGGACGTGTAGAGCTGAGTGCGACTTCTCAACCACAGATCACAAAGCTGCAGAGAAGCCGCGCACCGGCACAGGAAGCTGTCCTCACCATCCACACCCGCCATGTCTCGCCCTGCACACAGAGGAATGTCAGGAGGAAGTGACCCCACACAGAGCCGGTACAATCCAGGAGGAAGTGACCCCACACAGAGCCGGTACAATGCAGGAGTGTAACGGAGCAGCCGTACCATAACTGAGTACCTCTGTCAGCGGGCTCTCTCAGGGCTCTCTCACCCGTTAAAACAGTCCCCACCATCGCCAGAGCAATCTTCCTTAACAGCCCACCCAATCTTTAAATGCAGCTAAAAGAAGGATGGCGCCTGTTGAGCATTCAAAAGCAGACTGACTGTTTAGACACACAGTTACATAGCTACACAGTCAAAGAACAACCCCCTTCATGAACACAACCAAACAGATAACATAAACAGATCAAATAACTGCACACAATGAATGGGACCTTCAAACAATGGACAACGTGACCTCCAGGGAGGAGAAGCGAGGGGAGGTAAAACAAAGGAATATCTTCTATTAGAGAGAATGTACATTATAGAGAGAGCAGGCAGTAATACAGAGAGGGGTTAGATAATAGGGAATAGATAAGAAGGAATGTACACTATACAGAGAGAGGATACATAATAGAGGGAATGTACATAATATACACAATAGGAGACTCTACAATAACTACACAAAGGAATAACACACAGACATCAGAAATCTTTAGGGCTAAATTATAATCTTCGCTCAAAAACCTTTGCGCAAAGCGAAAATCTTTGTGTCAAGCGTTAAACTTTTGCGCGCGCAAATCACCGCTGGAATTACAATCCTCGCGCGTCTTTTCATCCACTGATCAATAGCGCGCGCAAACAGGACACGGCCAAATGCTCGCGCAGTACCGTTTCGCGCAAAAAACAGTGTGCGAACAGTTTTTTTCTCGCGATTCAGCCAATCAGAATTAAGAACCACAATTAGCTCACGTTAATAAATTGCGCCTGTCAAAGTCAATCTGCGCATATATGCTGCAGCGATAATACATGCACACACAACTTCTCTATTGTAATTTAGCCCTTAGTTTGCTGGGGGATGTTTTAAAAGATCCACCAATTCCCCAATAGTCTCTTTCATGGGAGGAGTGATCCCAGAGAGCAGGTATACAGAAGAAGGAAGTGATCCCAGAGAGCAGGTATACAGAAGAAGGAAGTGATCCCAGAGAGCAGGTATACAGAAGAAGGAAGTGATCCCAGAGAGCAGGTATACAGAAGAAGGAAGTGATCCCAGAGAGCAGGTATACAGAAGAAGGAAGTGATCCCAGAGAGCAGGTATACAGAAGAAGGAAGTGATCCCAGAGAGCAGGTGTACAGAAGAAGGAAGTGATCCCAGAGAGCAGATATACAGAAGAAGGAAGTGATCCCAGAGAGCAGGTGTACAGAAGGAGGAAGTGATCTGTACACCTGCTCTCTGGGATCACTTCTTTCTTCTGTATACCTGCTCTCTGGGATCACTTCCTCCTTCTGTATACCTGCTCTCTGGGATCACTTCCTTCTTCTGTATACCTCTCTATCTCTGGGAGAGAGCAGGTATACATAAGAAGGAAGTGATCCCAGAGAGCAGATATACAGAAGTAGGAAGTGATCCAAGAAAGCAGTTATACAGAAGGAGGAAGTGATTTTATCTTTTTTTTTTATTATTATTTTTATTTATTTATTTATTTTTTTAAATTTTTTTTTTTTAATATATTTTTCTTTTTCCTTCTTTTTTGATATATCGCCCGGAAGAGTGAAGTTCATGTGGGAGCATGCGTATCGATATGGTCCCCGTGCGTCTGTCGGACGGTAGGGACCTACTGACTTGGCACTCAAAACGGCCGCAAGCAAGATTGCTAAACGTCCGTCGAAATTAATAGGCTGCGATATTGTGAGGGTAGGATGTACTTTCAACAACACTTTCCCTCTTCAAAAATGGCGCTCGACGGTTCAGACTGGAGGAAGTTGGAACATGGTGATGTAATCACCATGCGCCTGTCTACATGCCGGATGTCTGCCGCTGCTATGCCCACGAACACCTGGGAAAGATATCACCTCATGGACAGTGGGAGCCCGCTGGTTCGGGACCCCAAAACGTCTGGAAATAAGCTTGTTTTAAATGCCCATCAGTTGTGAGGGCAAGCTATATTGTGGACACCATTTTCCCTCTTCCAAAATGGCGATCGATGGCTCAGAGGGGCGGGGTCGAGGTAGATGGACGTAATCATTATGCGCCCGTTTGTATATTGAATGTTTGCTGGTGCTGCGCCTCTAAATGATTGAAAGTAGGGTGTGTTACTACCAATTAAGTTAATGAGGTTGTGGCTTGACACCGCCTATTTCCCTCATCTTTTTTGTATAAATGAACGTTGTACACTGCATTGTATTATGTATATTTTTCTGCACTTTGATAAAGACCAATTAGGTCGAAATGCGTTAGTGCTGCAATAAATTTTACTTCATTTTATCCTGCTGACTTTTCGTCTGTGACATATCCCGGGGATCCAATATTTCATCTATGGACCAGGTTATCACCACGGATGGTTGCTGGTAGGACGGGCTGGTGAGATCATATCCACAGATATATGCCTATATAGTCCAGAGCTGACTTTATGGGGCTCAGAAAAAAATTATCTTGAAGTATTACTCACTGGACACTTGGCGTAAGCGCGAGGACTCTACCCATTATTTTATCCATTGACTATTCGCACTTGGGAGTGTGCGTTTGTGCCCTTGCTGCTACCCAAGACCGACCATCTACACATTATCTGCGCCATTTTTTCCACCTTATTGTTTTCTCATTAGCCCTGATATCATCTGAGCTATACCACAAACCAATATCCAATTATTGCGCCACTAGGAATTTCCACTGTTTTTTTCCTGATATGCTCGATTAGACCTGCCTGAGAGTGGCAGCTCTCCACGGCAGTACAGTCCAGCCAGCACATTTAACCTGTAAAAATTGTAGTAATTATGCCAAGAGAAGAAGAATAGCGCATAGCACCAACCCCGCCAGCCGACCTGGACCCGTACACACTATTCCTTGGAATTCCTGGAGTCTGGACGGAGGAAAACCTGCCCGGACTAGCTGTAAATATTCCCCCAGTGTATGTTGATTTAAGACCTGGTGCAATGCCTGTGGCTTTAAGACCATATCACATCCCACAAAAAGCCAAGCAGAATATCCAGACACATTTGCAGAGATTTAAAGACCACGGCATATTGAAATTCTGCGTGTCACCGTGGAACACACCATTGTTGCCAGTACAGAAAGAGGGCACACAAGAGTACCGCCCAGTCCAAGATTAATTCCCGGAGATAAAAAATATTACACGGTGCTTGATTTAAAAGACGTTTTTTTTTTTTGCAGCCGTCTGGTTCCGGCAAGCCAGCCTTTTTTATTTTTCAGTGAGAGGTATCTACAATGGATGCGCGCTCAGCCAGGACCTCTTGTCCTTCAACGCTCAGCCACACAAAGTTGTTGATTATTAATTACTGGCTTCTCCCATAGAAAAAGACTGTTTCTCTGCCACAAAAGCCCTGCTACATCTGCTGTGCCATGCAGGTTACAGAGTGTCCAAAAAGAAAGCACATATATGTAAACAGACTGTGAAATATCTAGGTTTTCAATGAACAGGTACCAAGCGTGCACTGGGGGCAGAGAAAGAAAAGAAGCAGTATGCCGAATACCCCAACCAAAGACAAGTTGACACTTGGACAAGTTCTTCATGTCAAGGTGCCCCATTCTGTCAAAGCCCTGCTGGATGTGAAAGGAAGCTGCTGGATGTGAAAGGAAGCTACTGGTTCAGCAACAGCCGGATGACGAAGTACCAAGCTATGATGTGTGAGAATCCACAGGTTCATTTGGACCTCATCGCTACCCTGAACCCTGCTACTTTACTGCCTGACTGTGAAGAGGATCCAAATCACGAATGCCTCCAAGTCATGGAAGAAGTGTTCAGTAGCAGGCCAGATTTGAAAGACGTACCCCTAGACAAATACGATCTACAGCTATTCACTGATGGTAGCAGCTATATGAATGATGGGAAGAAAGTCTCCAGCTATGCAGTGGTTTCAGCAGAAGAAATTATCGAAGCAAATCCATTACCAGGCCACACATCTGCACAATTGGCCGAAATAACAGCCCTAACCAGGGCTCTAGAAATCTCCGAAGGCAAAAGAGTGAATATCTACACTGATTCCAAGTACGCTTTCATGACAGTCCATGCACATGGTGCACTCTACAAAGAAAGAGGCCTACTTACTTCTTCAGGACAACAAATTAAGTATGCGGCTGAAATCGCAGCCTTTCTAGACGCTGTATGGAAACCAAGTGCTGTCAGTATCATACACTGTCATGGCCACCAGAAAGGTCATGATGAAATCCCAAAAGGCAACAGGCGTGCTGACCAGGCCGCAAAGGCTGCTGCAAAACCATTGTTGACAATTGATCAAGCCAAAGTTATGCTCTGCAAACAAGAGCCTCCACCTCTTATGCCAAATTATGAATTTTATATGAATTGGAGAAAATTTGAACCCAAAGGCGAGTTCATTGAAATTATACTGCACAAATGGCAAGAGGAGTATGAACTGTTAGAACTAAATCATGACTATATCCAATGGCTTTTCCCAACCCAGTTTCAAGGTCGAAATTTTTACTCCACTCCTCTGAATTCTCAAGAGACACGTTTTATGATTAACACCTCAGAAGTTCAGCAAAGACTCCGCAGAGTATACAAAATGATGCTGAAATTCTTCGGCGTAAAAGTAATGGGGGAGTATGGAGAAGATACAAAAGAAACCGAAGTTGAACGAGCAGAAAATTCGAGAGAATGAACCGCAAAGACTTTGATGTCCAAACTGTGCCAAGAGATGCCATTAGGCTGGTTAGATGTGCTGCCGATAGTCCTATTGCACATTAGGTGCAGGCCAACCCCCCAATTGAAGCTAAGTCCGTACGAACTTATGTTTGGACGGCCTACCCCTCTGATTAATGGACTAAGGGGGGACCTTCGGGCATTGGGGAAAACTAAACTAAATGATCAGGTTGTACTGTTAGGTAAATCAATGCAGAAATTGCCGGAAATGTTTTTTTTTGTATTTGAAATTCCGGTGGGGAGGGATTGGGTTTATGTGACTGTGAAAAGAATTGCTCAAGGGATTTTGATATTTGGGGCAATTGTGGTACGGATTTTGTATTTTGCAAATTTGATTTATGGACTATCACGTGGAGTATGCCCCAGGCGCACAAGCACCACCAAAATCTGGAATGGTACGCACCCGGTGATGGAGAACCGTACCATGTGGAGACAAAAGCGAGAGGCGCTATCTGGAACCCAGCTAAAAGGATATTTACTTGTGCAATTTAAATATGACTATGCTAAAAAGTCTGGGCAAACCACGTGTTGGGTGTGTAGTAGACTGCACCCAGAGACAATTTATATACTATTCGCATCTGTTCCAATGAACTTTAGTATGTTTGTATCAGAAAATGTTACAGTACAGGCAGTTGATATGTCAAGGGAGAAACCAGAAGTATTCAGTCCCGGGTACCCCATAACAGGACCAGTGTACCCACCAGAGTGGTGTTTTCAATTAGGCCCAGATAAGGAGATAAATAACGAGGGTGGGTTATGTAACTCAAGCCAGTTCAACTGGACATCCTACATTTATATATTCAGAACAGGACTGAAGGAGCAGTCAAATTTTCTATACATACGATGTAGAAAGCTCACAAGCGAGCAAGAGGAGGTGATTGCGAATGTGACCAATGGAAGGCAGAGTGCACTGGATATGATGAAACGACTGAGACAACTGATGATAGAAATATCAAAAGGGAACACTATATTTGTCACCATTTATAGTGAAAGGAGAGTACCAGGTGTGCTGTGAAAGAGTGTGTTACACATGGGTACCACCTACAGTAACGGGAATGTGTTATTTGGCTAAATTGATCCCAATCCAGAGGGTAAGGGGGGAAGACACTAATTCAGACACAACACTTCACCCTAGGTATCCACTGGTGTTTGAAAGACAGAAGAGAGAGCTATTCAAGAAAGCGGATCGAATATGGGCATGGCTTCCAGCATGGACTGGATGAGGAAGAGAGTTGATGGCAAGAATGAACAGTTATGCCAGTTTGATGGATGAGATTTTGAATAAGACTAGTATGGATATTCAGTTGCTGAATCTGGAAGTACGGGAGATACGAAAGGTGCAAATGATACATAACATGGCACTGGAACAGATCAGTGCAGCTTTGAATGGACTGTGTGAGATGACGATGCATTATGAATGTTGCACTTTCATCAAGAACGCTACACATGACGTCCCTGACTATTACCAGGTAATTCAAGATCACCAAGAAAAGGTAGCACAGTTGCAGAACACGGCAAGGAGGATCGCTGCCGAAGGCTGGAATCCATTCCGTGGGTTCGGAGCAATCGGAGATTGGTTTGGATCCATTCTGAGATTTATTTCGCAGATTGGATCTATGATTCTGATGGTGGTGGTGATCTTGATTGTAGGAGCACTACTGTATCGTATAGGGCTTTGCCTATGGCCGCTATGCAAGAAGGCACTGACACCCACACAGACACAAAAGATACCACTGATTATCCCACAAGGTATGTTCCCGACTAAAACAGGCCCCCCAAATATGAGGAACTTGAGAATAGAAGCAGTGAGGTGTAATGGCTACAAGTCTCAGGAGAAGAGCCTGAGGCTTGAGCCAAGGGGGGAATGAAGTGGAAATAGGCTGGAAGATGGCCGCCATTATAAGCCAGGCGACCATCTTCTTCAGAATATTGGTTCACTTGAAAATAACTAGGCAAGTTTTAGTTGAAACTAGAATGAGGCATACGTAGAAATTTAGGAATGTGCTAGATTAGCAGAAAAGCAATTAAAGCGCTGAGAAAGATCTCTGCTGTTCCCGGCACAGAAGAAAGATATATCAAGGTCGTTGGGGCCCGCAGAAATACAAAGGAGCATAGAGATCAGACCAGGTGTTAGCTGTAACAAATGATTGTAGGCGCAAGGGAGGAGGGCGCAGCCCGGAATAGGAGAAGCGACTAATTATGATTTACTGAAACTAATATAAAGTTTGCCAATTTACGGCCAATTAATGGAATGTTTTTGTATTAGCCAAAGGGAGGTATTAACCCACGTGGGGTGGGAGAGTGTCATCGGGAGGTGGGCTGATTGGGATGTACCTAATTCTGTATTTGGGGTATAAGATTGGATGTCACGAGGGACTCGGGGCGCATTCTTTGCGATTCAATCCTGTTTCAGCATCTGTTGTGATATCACAATAAAGTTTGCCTTTCCTGAAGAGACTAGTGTTCAGACAATCCTTGCTCGTGTCCGGTCCGGCCTCGTCCTGAGTGAACCCGTCTGATTCCGGTTACAATCCCAGAGAGCAGGTGTACAGAAGGAGGAAGTGATCCCAGAGAGCAGGTATACAGAAGGAAGAAGTGATCCCAGAGAGCAGGTGTACAGAAGGAGGAAGTGATCCCAGAGAGCAGGTATACAGAAGGAAGAAGTGATCCCAGAGAGCAGGTGTACAGAAGGAGGAAGTGATCCCAGAGAGCAGGTGTACAGAAGGAGGAAGTGATCCCAGAGAGCAGGTATACAGAAGGAAGAAGTGATTCCAGAGAGAAGGTATACAGAAGAAGGAAGTGATCCCAGAGAGCAGGTATACAGAAGAAGGAAGTGATCCCAGAGAGCAGGTATACAGAAGAAGGAAGTGACCCCAGAGAGCAGATATACAGAAGAAGGAAGTGATCCCAGAGAGCAGGTGTACAGAAGGAGGAAGTGATCTGTACACCTGCTCTCTGGGATCACTTCTTTCTTCTGTATACCTGCTCTCTGGGATCACTTCCTCCTTCTGTATACCTGCTCTCTGGGATCACTTCCTTCTTCTGTATACCTCTCTATCTCTGGGAGAGAGCAGGTATACAGAAGAAGGAAGTGATCCCAGAGAGCAGATATACAGAAGGAGGAAGTGATCCAAGAAAGCAGTTATACAGAAGGAGGAAGTGATCCCAGAGAGCAGGTATACAGAAGAAGGAAGTGATCCCAGAGAGCAGGTATACAGAAGAAGGAAGTGATCCCAGAGAGCAGGTATACAGAAGGAAGTGATCCCAGAGAGCAGGTATACAGAAGAAGGAAGTGATCCCAGAAAGCAGGTATACAGAAGAAGGAAGTGATCCCAGAGAGCAGGTATACAGAAGGAAGTGATCCCAGAGAGCAGGTATACAGAAGAAGGAAGTGATCCCAGAAAGCAGGTATACAGAAGAAGGAAGTGATCCCAGAGAGCAGATATACAGAAGGAAGTGACAGGAGGTAGAAAACCTACAAAAAGGTAAGATTTGCTGGTTTTAAATCCATTCTTTTATAATGGCAGGCTTGGTCCAGTGTAAGAGCTGTCATGCATTTGTTTTTAGATCCAATTTTTGGAGGTTTGCAGTGTGCCTGATATGTAGGCAGTTCTCTTTATTGCAGCAGGAAATTGCCTGTTTGAAGTCTGAGATTTGTAAATTATCTGTTAGACAAACTCAGGCTATGACTGTTACAAAGCCACTGCCACAGAGGCCTCCTAGGAGCGGCAGATGGACTACTGTAGGATCTGGTAGATTTAGAGTCGTGGATAGAAGGCATGTCCCACAGTCTGTGGTTCTTCTTAATTCTTTTGAGGCACTTTCAGAGTGTAGTGGTAAGACGGATGTAGGCTCAGACACCATAGTTGAGGAACCACCATCCCCTATGCCTAAAAGGTATGCAGGACTGCAACCAAGGACAAAAAGGAAAAGGTGGGACTTGATAGAAGGCAATAGTTGCTGGGTGATTCTATCATAAGAGGTGCTGAGCTGGAGAGTAGTGGTTTGGTGAGATGTCATCCTGGGGCTACTGCTCGTAGAGACAGGAGACGTATTCTCAATATTGTCAAACAAGCAAAGCAGCAAGGGGAAGTGGACGTTCTAGTGCATCTAGGGACAAATGACTTGGCTAGCAATGAGGTTTCTGAGATTAAGGAAGATTTTTGTGTTCTTGGAGGTGAAATACAGCAGATTGCGTCCACTGTCATTCACTGAAAGGTCTGCCTGTGCATAACATTCAGGATAGGCAGATGCGCACTAGGGAATTTAATTTGTGGCATCGGGAATGGTGTCGGGAGCAAGGATTTGGCTTTGTGTCCCATGATAGCTCTAATTGGAGCAGAAAGGAACTGTATAAAAAAGATGGTTTGCATCTTCCTCATAGGGGAACATATGTTCTCAGTGAGAAGTTCAAAGGTTTCACAAAGGAATATTTAAACTAGGAGGGGGGACAAAAGGGTAAAAACCAATCTGCCTGATTGTCCCCCAAAACTAAACCGGAGGGTGCAAGCAACATGCGGGGTAAAAAATGACAAGCTCAGAGTCGTGTCTATAAATGCTCGCAGTTTAGTCAATAAGATCAATGAACTGGAGGCAATGATGGCAGCTGAAAAAGTAGATTTAGTGGCGGTTACTGAGACATGGTTCAGTGAGAAAAATAACTGGGACATAACAATACCGGGGTACTCTTTATATAGAAAAGACAGAGAAGATAGGAAAGGAGGAGGAGTGGCCCTGTATGTGAAAAACAACATAAAAACGAACCAAATAAAAGTGAGCGAGGTGAACATAGAGTCAGTTTGGGTTACGCTAACATTTGGCAATCATACAGTAGCTCGTGTAGGTGTGATCTATAGACCCCCTGGACAAGTAGAAGAGCTAGATAATCTGCTGTTTGAGGAAATAGCCAAAATGGCAATGAAGGGGGAAGTTATTATCATGGGGGACTTTAATCTTCCTGATGTGAACTGGAAAACCAAAAGAGCTGGGTGCACCAAGAGTACAAATATTCTAAACTCCCTACTGGGATTATCTCTAACACAAGTAGTTGAGGAGCCGACTCGTAGAGGCCATATTGGATTTAATACTCACAAATGGAGGTTTGGTATCAGACGTTGTTGTAGGTGAAAATTTGGGATCTAGTGATCACCAGTCAGTGTGGTTTAATATAAGAACAGGGATGGAGCCGCACCACACAAAAACAAAAGTTTTAGACTTTAAAAAAAAAGATTTTTCTAAAATGAGATTTTGTGTGAAGGAGTCATTATCAGACTGGAGGAGTTTAAAGGGAGTCCAGGAGAAATGGGATTATTTAAAGGAAGCATTATTGAAGGCCACAGGCAATTGCATTCGGCTTGTTAGCAAAAACAAAAAAGGGAAGAAACCACTGTGGTACTCTCCAGAAGTGGCCAAAATAGTGAAGAACAAAAAGACAGCATTCAATAATTATAAAACAACTCAGAGTGAAGAAGATAAGCAAACCTATAAGATTAGGCAGAAAGAGGCAAAGCAATTTATAAGAGCTTCCAAAGCACACGCAGAAGAGAAAATAGCTCAGTCAGTAAAAAAGGGGGACAAAACATTTTTTAGATACATAAACAGGAAAAGAAAAGTAAAACAAGGATTAGTTAGATTAAAAACAAAGGAAGGAAGGTATGTAGAAGAGGATAAAAGTGTCGCTGACTGACTCAATGAATATTTTTGTTCAGTCTTTGCAGAAGAAAAGGAAGGAAAGGGACCTCAGTTAGGAGGAAACACTAACGAGACATTTACATATGAGTTTACAGAGGAGAAGGTTCTACAGCAGCTGTCTAAAGTAAAGACAAATAAGTCAATGGGGCCTGATGGGATCCACCCTAAATTATTAAAAGAGCTCAGTGGTGTAATAGCAAAACCGTTAACGGGAGTCGTCCCAGAAGACTGGAAATTAGCAAATGTTGTGCCCATTTACAAGAAGGGTAGTAGGGAGGAATCGGGAACTATAGGCCAGTTAGTCTTACGTCAGTAGTGGGGAAATTAATGGAAACCATGTTAAAGGAAAGGATTGTTGAACATCTAAAAACACATACAGGGTTATCCAAAGAGATTCGAAAAGTCACCGCACGTTCGGTGACTTTTCGTTCTCTTCAATTCGGTTCCTTTTGCCGATTGCATTTCGGTGACCCTGCGGTGTATTCAGCAAAGAGCACAGGGTCCCCGAATTGCAGGGAAAAGCTGCCGCAAACCTGACGAAAACTAACCGAATGCACGCTGAAAACAAGCAAAAACATCTGGATTAAGCTTCGAAAAAGCCGAACAGGAGCCGAAAAGGAGCCGAATCACACAGAGCCGAAGCAGCTGTGACGTAGAGGAGGCAGTGAATAAATTAGAAAAACCATTTGTATGAATCTGGGAAAAAGAAACGCTGTTTGCAAAGAAACTACTGAGCGAAAATGTCTGAAATTTTCACAGGAGGTCCAGGGAATGATAATAAAGAGGGCTGTTACAGAAAAAATAAGTTAACTGAAAAAAAAATAAAAATAAAAAAATCGGACTTTTTTTAAAAAAAAAAAAAATCTGAAAAATGCTTAAAGTATCCTAAAAAATCTATAAATACAGAGACTTTTTGCTGCAGAATTTTATAATGAACGGTTTATTAGATATTGAATTAAAACGGGAATATTTTTAACATTGAAGTCTATGGGATTCTCCAGAATAAATTTGCCGAATGAAACCACCGAATGGCAGGGCATTAGGGGAACCTTTCACTGCTGGTTTGTGTTCTCTGAATAGCCGAAGCAGTGCTTTTTTATGGGGATTTCACTGCCCTCGAACAGGGACCGAACAGGCACCGTATGTTCAGGCAATTCGCCAGGATTTGGCGAATTGCCTGCTCTCTGGATAGCCGAATGGCCAGGAAAGGTAACCGAACGCTGATTTTCAGCATTCGGTTACCTTTCTCAAGCAATTCGGATCTCTTTGGATAACCCTGATAGATTACAGGATCAGAAACAACATGGGTTTACCTCAGGGAGATCATGTCAAACTAATCTTATTGATTTTTTTGATTGGGTAACAAAAATAATAGACACAGGTGGTGCAGTAGACATTGCTTATTTAGATTTCAGTAAGGCTTTTGATACTGTTCCGCATAGAAGGCTTATCAATAAATTCCAATCTTTGAGCTTGGATTCCAATATTGTTGAATGGATTAGGCAGTGGCTGAGTGACAGGCAACAGAGGGTTGTGGTAAATGGAGTTTATTCGGCGCAAGGTCTTGTTACCAGTGGGGTATCTCAGGGGTCAGTACTTGGACCCATTCTCTTTAATATTTTTATTAGTGATATTGCAGAAGGTATTAATGGAAAAGTATGTCTTTTTGCTGATGACACAAAGATTTGCAACAGGGTTGACGTTCCTGGAGGGATCAGCCAAATGACAAATGATTTAGGTAAACTAAAAAAATGGTGGGAGCTGTGGCAATTAGGGATGCACCGATACCACTTTTTTAAGACCGAGTACAGATACTTTTGTTCAAGTACTCACCGATACCAAGTACCGATACTTTTATCTTATGTCATGTGACCGTTTTCCAGTAAGAACAGACCTCATATAAAGCCCCCAGGTCTCATGGATATGCCCCCAGCTCATGGATATGCCCCCAGCTCATGGATACTGCCCCCCAGCTCGTGGATATTGCCCCCCAGCTCGTGGATACTGCCCCCCAGCTCGTGGAAATGCCCCCCAGCTCATGGAAATGCCCCCAGCAGCTCATGGATAATGCCCCCCCAGCTCATGGAAATGCCCCAGCACATGGATTTGTCCCCCAGCTCATGTATAATGCCCCCCAGCTCATGGATAATGCCCCCCAGCTCATGGATAATGCCCCCCAGCTCATGGATAATGTCTCATCCCGTCACAGATAATGCCCCCCAGCTCATGGATACTGTCCCCCAGCTCATGGATAATGCCCCCCCAGCTCACTCTCCGCTCATACTTACCTTTCTTTAGCGACGCCGGGAAAGTCTTTGCGCGCGCGCGCTCATTGGAAGGCCCCCAGTCGCGACCACGTGGGACCATGTGATCGCGGCTGGGGTCCTTTCAACGAGCGCACGCGGGGAAACTTTCCCGGCGTCGCTAAAGGAAGGTAAGTATGAGCGGAGAGCAGCTGCAGGGCCTGTCTGAATGCTCTATCGGCATTCGGACAGGCCCTGTAGCTGCTCACTTTGTTTATACTTACCTTCCTTTAGCGACGCCGGAAAGTTTCCGCGCGTGCGCTCGTTGGAAGGACCCCAGCCGCGATCACATGGTCCCACGTGGTCGCGGCTGGGGTCCTTCCAACGAGCATGCGCGCGCGAAGACTTTCCCGGCGTCGCTAAAGGAAGGTAAGTATAAACAAAGTTAGGAGAGCAGCTCCAGGGCCTGTCCGAATGCCGATAGAGCATTCGGACAGCCGCCCCAGCCCCTCTGATGCCGGCAAGCCGGCTCAATGCCGGCTTCCGGTATCGGAAAAAAAAAACGGGGTACTGCAGGAGTACCAAGTACTCCTGCAGTACCCGGTATCGGCACCGATATCGATACTTGTATCGGTATCGGTGCAACCCTAGTGGCAATTGAGTTTTAATGTGGATAAGTGCAAGATAATGTACCTGGGACGTAAAAACCCAAGGGCTGAATATAGAATATTTGATACAGTCCTAACCTCAACATCTGAGGAAAGGGATTTAGGGGTTACTATTTCAGAGGATCTAAGGGTAAGTGGTCAATGTAATAGAGCAGCAGGAAATGCTGGCAGAATGCTTGGAAATGCTGGCAGAATGCTTGGTTGTGTAGGGAGAGCCTGTATTAGCAGTAGGAAAAGGGAAGTGCTCATGCCACTGTACAGAGCACTGGTGAGACCTCACTTGGAGTACTGTGTGCAGTACTGGAGACCGTATCTCCAGAAGGATATAGACATCTTAGAGAGAGTTCA
This sequence comes from Leptobrachium leishanense, assembly GCA_009667805.1. NCBI lineage: Eukaryota > Metazoa > Chordata > Amphibia > Anura > Megophryidae > Leptobrachium > Leptobrachium leishanense. The sequence continues at coordinate 107,459 of RXON01001650.1, forward strand.
GAGAAGGGCTACTAAAATGGTGTACGGCTGAGGGGCGTGTCCGGCGGCTAACCAAGATGGCCGCGTGATCCCGGAGCTCCGCACTCATCCCAGCTTACATTAGCGAATCTGCAACTCAGCCCGATCGACCCTGGCTCTGAGTGATCCCCTCGGGTCCCG